>RJWM01018679.1:0-40553 GCA_004363535.1 Dasyprocta punctata
GATGGGGAAACTGAAGCTCACAGAGTACAAGGACTTGCTCAGGATTTCACAGCCTTTTGTCTCTAGGCTCAGTCTCCTAACTCACCACTTGCTATTCTTTCTTCCTCAATGCCTGTCACCAGGTAAATTTCTACAAGTCAGCAGAACTTTACCTAAGGTGTTCTGAGATATGTATTGACTCCTGGAACTCCTTGGAACTGTATACAAACACCAAGACTAAGATGAGAGAAGGATCACCTTGCCCTCCTAAATCTGGTTTAGTTGGAAGAGAGAACTAAGGATATTTCAGAGGAAGAGAGATGCAGGGAGACCAGTGGTTTCCGAATCTTCTTGGAAGAGTTTGATTCTCTGTGGCAGGCCTAATGGACCCTGATATGGCAGATTTAAGCTAAAACCCCAAGCAATGTTGAAAGTGCGCCTGAGTGCTACAGATTGCCAGGCATAAACTAGGTTGGAACCCAGGACTGGTGGATATGGACACTAGAACCAATCAGCTCAGCCTATTTTCCACTCATAAAGGTTTAGTCTACACAGAAAAGAACATGAAATAGAGGTGATATTTTACATGATTTGCACAAAACTGCTTTGTTGAATAGCATTGCCATGTATTTTTATTCGCAAAATATGACAACTCTATGAGCCCCTGAGAATTTACGTTAACCCAGCCATTTGGTTTTGCTGTCTACAATTGATCAATGCATTTCATAGGTTAATTGGCTTATGGCTTCATTTCACTTTGTGGTGTAGACATTGATCATCATGAGAGGTCTTTCTTGTGCCTCTATTATGTTTCAATATTGGCACTAAGATGCACAGTAAAAAGTTGAGTGAAATAGTTCTTTTATGAGAGCTGCTCTCATTTTAGTTGTGGGGTGAAGGGAGCAGGCATGATTGCCCATGGCTGTCTGTGGTCACCCTCCCCACACACACAAGAGGCCACTGTAGTGTCTTTGTGCGTAAGAATGAATGCCGCCTCTCCTAAAGGCAGTGGTGTGGATTGAAGGAGGGAGAGTGAAAGGAGAGGGCGGGCCAAGCAGTGTGGGGACAGCAGCTGAACAGATCCTTGCTCATTGGGCCGGTCCAGCTGTTTGCCCTTCACCTAGGTAACCTGTTGCCAGGAGGACAACAATAACTTCCCCATGACAACACTGGAGCAAGGTCTCTGGCATTGCAAACAGGGCCAGAAAAGTCCGCCCTAGAGTGGGCCTGTGGTTTAATGAGCGTGCATTTGCACTGCAATCATTTCCGGGAGGGAGGAGGGGGCAGAGGGCACATGGCAGCTTCCCAGCCTCTCCAGCCGCCAGCTCCTTGACAACACCACCTTTTCTGCCCACCCACATACCTAAAAGTGTCAGTTTTTACTGGTGCTTAGTTTGAAGAGTTCTATGCTTTCGTTTTACTAATAGAAGAACTGAACCATGTATCCAAGAAAGCTCCTTGAGAGCTAGCTTTAGAACCTGCTTAGGATTTTCACTCTTTTTAGAGAGTCCTTCATTATCCTCTCAGCTCAGTTTTCTCCACCTGTGAAGCAATCTTTTCTCATTTCTCAGAGCTGAGTGACTTACACAGCATCACTCTGTGTAGTCACACTTGAGGTAACTGTCTTCAGGTTCTAATCCACACCCCCTGAATTATGAGACTGGCATACTATCTGCCTCATTTGTTTTTAAATGCTTAAGCCTCTACCAAGACCCCTCATCACTTTCCCCTGCAGAGGCCATCAGAGCAGATTCCTGGCAGCATTCTAGGTAGGATTTGAGGAACCCAAGAAATTTCCAGAGCAAAATGATTCTCCCTAGTGTTGCCTGAAATTCCACCTTTTTTTGTAAAACATTACATGAGGCCTTATGATAATACAGTTTCTCTTGGGGAGATGTTGCCAATTAGCTGTGACACCTGGAAGTGATGGGTAGTCAAACAGTTGAAACAGGAAATTCCTTAGAGCAGGATTCTCAAGGTTCTAAGGGAAGTCCATAGTATTACTTAAAGAATGGTTCTTAGAACCAACTGTATCTGGGATACATTGGGTTAAATCAAGCTGGACAGGTCTCTTTTCTGGACTATTGTTCAATAGTCCAGATTTGGAACAATAGTCAAATTTGGAACTATGCCTCAGAGAAATGTGAAAAGGTCATTGAACAAGATCTTGTTCTGTCACTCTTCACTACCCAGAATACTACAAATCTCTTGTTGTTTGAAATATTGTATTGCTTGCTGATTCTTAAGCAAATTAAACATATGTAAATGCTTAATTTTTTAAGTTGTAAAATAGGAATAATAATATATATGCTTATTCTAAAGCTTGACGGAGATATCTTAGATAAAGTACTTGTCACAGGGTAGGCACTCAATTTTGTAAGAATTAACAAGAAGCTGAAAATGCTGACATTGAATCAGGAGTTCCTTGGTAGTCAAAACAATAAAGATGGTAAACAGAGAACAATAGGCTGTCCATCCTGGAGACACTGATACCACCATGTGTAAGGTTCAGAACACAACCTCACACTTAGTATGTTTCAACATGTTTACTGAAAGAATGTATGGGTAGTTAAACCTTTAGGCTTATATTTGTGCAAAATGCAATTTATAGCAATAGAGACCATGTGGGACCAACCCCTGGATTAGTTATAATGTCTCAAAGGTTGTGGAGGTCTCTTTCTGTCTTCTCTAACAGTTTCTGCTTAAGTCCTCTAAAGACCGAGGTGGGTTAGCTTGCCCTGCTGTCCTCAACTTAGATTTCCATCTTTGGATGTAAAGCTGCTACAGTTGTCACTGTTTCCAGCCAGAAAGACAGGGATAGAAGGAGGGAGAGTGATTTTATTAAGAAGGTTATGTGGATGAAAATTTATTTACATGACCGTACCCAGGTACAAGGCAGCTGAGAATGATAGTCTCTAGTTGGGTAACCATGTGCTCAGCTAAAGCATGAGGGAGGGGGTTATATCACTACAGAAAAAATATTAATAGATACTGAAAGTCAGATGGCATTCTGTGGTTCAAAAATGTGGCCCAATTCTACACTGGGATCTTGGAAGTGAATGACAACCATTAGTGATAAAATGATCTGCAGTATTTTCTTGCATTTTTGGAGTTCTACTTTAAGAGATTTAGACAAGCAGGGGTGAATTTGCAGGACTTCAGCTACAATAGTTAGTGACAGAATGGGAATCCAATGCATATAAGAGTTCCTTGGAAGGTATCAATATACTTGTCCTGGAAAACAGATTTACAGACAACAAGATATCTATCTTTAGAGATATAGGAACTCCCAAGTTGAAGAAGGGATGTGACTATTCTGTGCAGTTTTAAGTGCTAAAAGACAGAGTGGCTCCTACACTATAGTCACTTAAATACTCTTTCACCCCCACTCCTTACACTACTCTACAATCAAGCCAGCGTGGCTTTCTTTTTGCCCCTTCAGTGAATCACATTTTCTTTCTTTGCCTGGAATACCTTTTCCCAACTTCTCTGTTCCCACCCAGATCTTCTTCTGGATGCTTCTTGCTTATCTTTCACATCTTCCCTTTGATGTCTAAACCTTTGGAGCACTGCAATCAGTTCCCATGGCACCCTACATTTCCTTTTCATAATCCACCACACTCTATCATGACTGTGTAATGAGGTGGATTCACTACTGACCACTCCACTCAAGACCAGGCTCAAGAGATTTCCCTGAAAATCCGTTGTCTATGTTGTATTAAAAAAAAAAAAAACCCAACTTGTGTTTTAAAGAACTGAGCAATTGAAAAGGGAAAATGAGAAAAGTTTCATAATGGTAGTTTGGGGTGGCTGGTGTCTTCCAAAAATTGATGTGTACTTGGAGCCTTAGAAGGTGACCTTATTTTAGAAATAGTGTCTTTGCAGGTTTGGTTAGTTATGATGGGGTCTTACTGGATAAAGTTGATCTCCCAAACCAATGATTAATGCCCT
Source organism: Dasyprocta punctata (assembly GCA_004363535.1). Taxonomy (NCBI): domain Eukaryota; kingdom Metazoa; phylum Chordata; class Mammalia; order Rodentia; family Dasyproctidae; genus Dasyprocta; species Dasyprocta punctata. The sequence continues at coordinate 3,931 of RJWM01018679.1, forward strand.
AATAGGAAAAAAGAGGATAAAGACACACACAGAAAAAGAAGATCCTATGGAGATGGAGGCAGAGATTAGAGTTGTACTTCTACAAGATAAAGACATATCTGAGGCCTCCAGAAGCTAGAAAAGCAAGTGAGTTTTCATCCCTGCATCTTTCAATAAAGCATGACCCTGCTGGCATCTTGACTTCAGACTTACAGTTTATAAAAGTGTAAGACAATACATTTCTATTATTTTAAGTCATCCAGTTTATGGTAATGTGCTACAGCAGTTTTAGATATAGATGGCCCAGGGTAACATGAGCATCCTTCTACAAACAGTCTTAGGTGACATGCAGGTAGCCATCAGTAGAGGATCTTAACCAGACAGCAATGGGAAGTACAGCTATCGAACATGATCCTTCTGCACATGTGACATGTATTCTTGTCTTGAAAGGTGACAGGTTATTTGATTGGTTTCAGGAGCCCTGTGAAGCCAGGGCTTTCATCCTCTTCCCTTCATGGGGTGGAAAGAATGATCCTATCAGTAGAGTGTGGTTTGGGGCAGAGCCAGTTTGCCTGTTTCCACAGTGAGAATGTGGGAGGCAAAATGACAGGTTGAAGCTCCATGGGTTCCATTCAATGCTCTGCTATGCTGTGACTCTCAGGGGTAAACAGCTCTACCTGCTGCCACTTAGTGGTTGAAGTGGGCTCTGGCTTTACTCAACAGCAACTCCAGTTGTGGCCAAGTTACTCTGCAAGAGCATATCCCTATGGGAGGCCCGGGGAGATCACTGTCCTCCTGTTCTTGCCCTCTTAGGCTAAGAAGGGTGAGTCAGTCTTAGGTCTCTCAGGGGACTCTAATGGGATGTGACTTACCAGCACTGTAGGCCTGAAGTTTCAGTGTCCAAGGCTTTCCCATCAGTGGACCACATGACTAGAAAACCATATGTGCTGGGCTCCATGAGCATTGACAATAGTGATGAGTGGAGAGAGAGGGAACAACCATGCAACGTGCCTCCAGTGTGAGTCACATGCATATGGACTCTTTCACTTCCCTTGTTTCCTTTTGCCTGGGGTCCTTCTGAAGGCCCAGATTCAGGATACAAGTTCAGTGGAATTTAAATTGAACAGTTCAACATGAAACGCTTGATTTAATTCAGGTCAGGCATACTGTTCATTGATCACAACCCTCACCTACCCCTCGAGGAAAGTGACAAATAGGAGGAAGCTGGGCCCAGATCAAGGCAGCCTCTTCTTGCCTGAAGGGTTGTTGCTTGTGCACAGCTCCCGGGCACCATTCCCACTGACTGTGAAGTGTGCCATGCAGTGATGCTGACAGGACCTTTATTCAGTGAATCTGAAAGTCCCTCTCTCCAGCTTCGCAAAACAGAACACTTGGAGTTGTGGCCCTACTTCTTGCTTATTCACCATACCCATTTTATGTTGTATTTTTATCCTCTAAATCCAGTTGAATCTTCTTAGTCTCTTCATTTCCTCCTACACTTCCCTACCCCACTCCATTGCCCTTCCTTTTGATCACTGCAGTGTTCTCCTAACTGGTCCCTCATGACCCGTCTTTCCAAAACACAGGTCTGATCACAGTAGCCCAACTTCCTACTCTTCTCTCTCATCCCCCCGCCCCACTCTCCAGTCACTTTGCTATAAAGAGAAAGACAACAGAATTGATCATGGCCCAGGCCCTGATGTCTGTCCCCAGTGTTATCCAGCTATCTGTTTTCTCAGTCTCACTGCTCTGGCCTTTTTGTTCAAGTCCTGGAAGATTGCTATTCTCTCTGAGGCTGAATAAAAATTCATTGTATGTATATACCACATTTTGTTTATGTATTCATCTGTAGATAGGCATTTGGGCTGTTTGTACCTCTTGGCTATTGTGACTAATACTATAGTAAATATTGGTGCACAAATATCTGTTAAATTCTATTTTCAATGACATGCTATTATCAAAGAATATCTCCATCCTTTGGTATAACTGAGCTTTGAACTGTGTAATTACTTCCTTCCAACAAGTATCTGTAAATCTTTTTATCTAGCTACCCTCAAGTTAGACATTTCTACTTGGAGAAATTTAGCAAGCATAGGGAAAGTCCGTATCCCAAGGGATTACACATGGACCAGCAAACGGACCGTGGAGCTTTCATTGCCATGCTGTGTCTTCAAATTTAATCTGAATTCAAAGGGAAAGATTGATGTGGACCTCAATATTAGAGAATGGGTATTAATTTTTAAATTATTACAAACTTAGTGTCACAAAACTACACAAATTTATCTTATAGTTCTGGAAGCAAAAGTCTAAAATCAGTTTCATGGGGCTAAAGTGTCCATAGGACTGATTCCTTCAGAAGGTTTTCAGAGGAGAGTAATTTCCTTGCCTTCTTCGGCTCTTCTAGTGACATTTTACATTTTTTGGCTTGTGGTCTCTTCCTCCATATTCAAAGTGCATCCATCCAATCTTTGATTTCATTATCACATTACCTTCCTCTCTGAATCTGATTCCTGCTACCCACTTACAAAGACTGCTGTGCTTACTGAGGCCCACCTGGATAGTCCAGGATTGTAGAAGACCATGTGGATGGTTCTCCTTGAATACAAAACAATCACCTCTACATTAGTTAAACCAAGCCCTATCTCCATGTACTGTTATGTACAGAGCAGGTTACACAATTTTTTCTCCCTTTAATTGGCTCTAATCAATGCAAATAAGGCTAGCTAAGGTACTGATACGTAATTCTTGAAGCAGCCAACAGTTTTCTGTTTCCTCACATCATGTCCCCTATAAACAGTTGAGCACAGAGAAATGCCAGAGCCACATAGCTCCAGAAATGTCAACTGGGTTTGAGCCTCATGATAAGAGGCTATGACTTCCCAGGGCACAAAAGTTTACATATCAAAAACTAAAGCAACAGCCTCCTAAATCATTCAAATGCTACCACAACTGAGTTATGCAGATTGGTCTTTCTGCATACCTTTCTCCCTGCATCTTGCAGAGGTACTTTTTCATCACCTGGCCAGTTCAGCTCACAATAGTCACATAATTCTTGCCATTCTTACTATCACTCATCCTCGAGCCACTCCCTTCTTCACAAAATAATAAATTCTGGGTGATGCCTTAGATCAAGGCCTTTGTTCTGTGAATCCTCACTTGGACCAGACTCAGGACCCCTTGGTTGCCCATAACTATAAATATGTCTTAGTGCCTTTATTCTCACCATGGGTTACACTGGAGGTGGTAGATTAAAATTAATTCACTGGGATTCCAATAACATTTCAATGAGATTACAATTATAAACTTTCCTGACCACAAAGTGGACAAAAAAGAAACTACAAATTTGGATTACAAAGTTATAAAGGGTTACAGTTGGGATTATGATACAAGATGACCTTCCACTTCAAGATCCTTAATTTAGTCCCATCTGAAAAATCCTTTTTGCCATATAAGGTAAAACAGTCAGAGGTTTCAGATGTTAGGATGTGGGCATATTTAAAGGGGTCGAAGCATTACTTGAGGCTTCCTGGAGAAGCACGTGGGCTGGCCTTAACAATGGACAGGAATGTAGGGCAGACAGATGGAGTTAACATTCTAGAGAACAAGTAAATATATGCTATCTCCACCTCAACTTTACAGCAGACTTTTCAGGATCCTCTTTCTTTCATGTATAACTCAACAAATAGGTATCCAAGGTCACTGTGAGCCCAGATCCTCCTCAGTGCACCTGCTTGAGAGTTTGGTATTCTGTAAGTACCTACTATTTCTGACCAATGGGGAATGCCCTGATCCTGGAGGAATAGCAGCCATGGAGAATGTTGGCCATGAGTGCTGGCGGGTCTATGATAAATTCTCTCCTCATCGACTTTCACTGAGCTCTCCAAGGACTGTACTGGATACGATGTTAGACTCTGGGGATATGGATACATGAAACAGCCCCTTCACCCAGGGCATTTTTTCTTGTTTATTTCTCAAGCTTTCCTACCATAAACATAATTACTTTTGTGGTTAAAAAATAAAGACCAACATGGTATTTTTCTAAAAAATAATAAAAAGAGTTGATTCTAATTGGAACCCTAATGAGTCTGGAGTGTGCATGATCTTATTCCAGTGCAGGGGAAGGTTAGAAAAGGTAGAGGAGGTATCTTAGTGGTTAGCAAAAACGTGGATGCTTTGCAGGAAAGGGAGGGCTCTCAGGAGAATGGAGAGTAATCAGGAGGTCAAGCAAGAATGGGTTTTGAGGGAAGTGGGCTTAGTACAAATTCCTAAGTAGGCTCTGAAAGCCCATTGCAGATGCTGATTTAAAGTTGAATTGTATGTTTTTCCTTAAGCCTTTATTTCTTTTGTGTTTGCTCAAATGTTACGCCCTAGCACATTTCTCAGAGTTCTAGTCACCACATTAGGGGGTCCTCTACCCTTTCAAGTGGTTTCGAGGGGAACGTGTCACTCATCAAGAACACACAAACAGCTCCAGAATAGGTCCTGTGATACCCTCAAAAATAAAACATGAAGGAAAAAATGTGATTAAGTTTGCAGTTTAGAAAACCCAGATTTATGCGTTTCAAGGTGGAGAGTATGCTGAAGCTGTGGGCTGTGTTCACACACACAAGTTGGGCTGACATGCCAACTTGAGGACTTACTGGCTTTGTGGCCTGGACAAGTGGTTTTATTTCTTTGTGATTTCTTGTCTCATCTATAAAATGGAAACAAAAGAAGTACCTACAGCAACCATCTTCTACTAAGGATTACTTTGATGCATTCGACATATTACCCAACACACAGCCAGTATCGTACTCAGTAAATGTCAACTCAAGTAAGGGTGTAAAGATGCTATAGGAGTACATCTCTTAGTCTTTAGAGCAAAGTAAGAGAAAATGATGACCAATGTTAATCCTGTTTTAGAAACTTGAAACAAATCACCCAAAGCCAAAACAAATCCAATGACTTACAGAAAATGGTGCAAAACAAATCAAGTGATTTACAGAAAATGGTGCTTACTGAGTCATTGGCAGGCTTCCTGCTTCCTTGCATTTTCCTTAGTGATTTATCTGAATCTTGGAATATGTATTCAGATTGACCTCAGTCTCTGTATGAAAGGATATTTCAACATACAAATCTGTTGCCAAACTTATGTGTGAAAGAAGGCAGAAAATTTGAAACCATTAAGAAAGAAAATCAGTCATAATCATAACTACCACAATACAACTCATGTTTGCATTACTCTTTACCATTGACGAAGAGTACTTCATCTCATATGGTTCTCAAAAAGATCTTATGAGGCATCTAGGGCAGGTACCATCATCAACCCCATTTTACTGAGGAAAATACTGAGTGTAAAAGAAGTTCAATAACATCAAAGACACAGAAAATAAGTGACAAAGTGCACAACTCCTTATTCTCTGCCTTTAGAAAAAGTCAGCATGCTAGGCTTTCAGCATCACAGCAAAATGATTTAAAAAATAAACACACTCAATTTTACATAGCTAAATTATTGCTATTTTTCAGTGATCACTTTTGTGTGCTATTTTGAAAATATGACTATTGTGTAAACCCTTTAAGAGTGCTTTTCAAAATCTCTCTCTCTCCCTCTCCTCTCCTCTCCTCCCCTTACTTTTGAATCCCCTCATTGTTCTGCTTATTCACTAGATGTGGTTTCAAATGACTTTTTCAAAACTTACATCCACTCTTTTCTAATGAGACTTGAGATGAATGAAGATACTCAAAGTCACAAACTCTAATGATACATCGAAAAGATTTTGGACCAGAGCGGTCACGTTGGAATGTAGTAGAAAGTATGTGTCGCTTCCTCCAAGGACTGCTTCAAAGGCATCCCTTATTTGGGTGTGAAATTCTAGTGTGTTTCTATAATTGTGATTTTAGGAAGTCATTAAACACTGGAGTCCAGCACCAACTGAGATATGAAACACAAAAAGGCTACAGATAGAGATTGAAGTGTGAGCTTTATCACTGTAAGTTTATGGGAGAACTGACTTATGGGCTATGGCCAAAGAAGGTTGCCACCAGTTAAGGACAAGTTTAGGGGACTCTGCCCATGAATCACAGGCAGCACCAGACCATCACATCTTCACCTCCACCGGAGCGTTAAGCTGCCTCACTAAGTATTTACAGGGAAGGTGGATCTGGCTGTCTAAATACTGTAAATAGGCAGATGAGAGGAAGGGGTGAAGAGGGAAGGGGAGGGCAGGGGAGAGAGGTGGATGTAGAAGAAAGAGACAAGGAAAAGAGGAAGGGAGTGGTTGAGCCTGGATGTTCACTTCCTTCTTTCAAATTCACTAATTTGATTAATCTGTCCTCTTCCCTCCCGGGGAAAAGTGATTAAGACAAAAGGGGCGAGGGCAAAAGTGTTACACCAGGGAAAGGGGAAACAACATAGGATAAGAGGAAAGAGGATTCTTTCATAGTATTTCCCAGGTATTTGTTTATTATGAGTAACATTTCCCAGAGTTAGATGTGGTTATTCCTGTACCACAGACAAAGGAACTAGAATGCAGATACTTTCCCAAGGTCACACAGCTTCAAATGCTGTAGCTTTTGAAATGGGCTTTGGTTAGGGTTTGTGTACTCATAGATTGTCATCTTTTGTCAAAGGACTCTCTGAGGAGAGAGTAGAGTATAAGCAAATGCAAGGTACTGGGAAATTATGAAGCACAGTTGAAGGAACAAAAAATAGGGCAGCTTTTTAAATTTGAGTTCTGCATGTGGGAATCAAATAGTGTTGGGATGTCATGTTGGAATAAGCATCTTTTCAAAAGAGAACAAAGAAAAGTGGGCAAATGACCAGGTATAAGGATCAGAAAAAGACTAGAATCAGACTGAATGTCAACGTTTTAGAGCCGAAGTGATTGAAAAAATGATAATGGCATTAAAAACATAAGAAAGTAGGAAGAGAGACTGGTCTTAGTGTTGTTTATCTCTGAACATGTTTAGTTATGTGGTGTGTCATTTAATAAAGGTAAATGTCTAATTTCTTGACTCATTAATTTGTCCACTTAAACAATAACTTCTGTTGTACCCTCATAATGTGCTAGGAACTGAGAGGACTTCGTTGCAACTGACCTCCTGTAATATTCCTGCCCTTAGGGAGCTTGCAGTCAAGTGGGGTATACAGAACCCAAAGAATCACACCAATGTGAGATTGCTGCTGTAGTAATAGCTACAAAGCAGACATAGCTGGTGCTTTGAAAGTCTATAATTAAATGATCTACTCTACTTATGAAGGTCGGGAGACATCTCCTGAAAAGTGACACCTGAGCTAGGATCTAAACGGCAAGTAAGAACAAACTACGCTAAAAGGACAAAAAGTACTGCAGGGAGGGAACATTCACACAATGGAATATTGCGTAGCAATAAGAACGAATCTATCCCTGATGCTCACAACAAAATGGATAAATATTGGCAACACAATATTAGGTGAAAAAAGCAAGTCGTGTAAACTGTATGTGCATTATATAAAATTTATTTATTTATTTATTTATTTATTTATTTTGGTGCTGGAAATCAAACTTATGACCTTTCCCTTGCCTGGCAGGTGCACTGTGCTGCTGAGCTGTATCCCCAGCCCATATTACATAAAATTTAAAAACAATAAAAATGAAGTAACATATTATTTAGATAATGAAACAAAAAAGGCAATACAGAATAAGCACAAATGTTGAAATGGGAGTGCTTTCAGAGAAGTGATGACGAAGGGATGGGAGGTTCACAGAGGAAATGATAAATTACTGGTAATGTTCTAGATAATGGGATTGATGGGGAGTTCTGAAAGATTCATCACATTATTTTTAAACACATATTGTATTGGCCAGTTTAGTGGTGTGACATAAGCCAGGAATTGTTATTAATCAGACTCTGGGCATCTGAGGTTTTTTTTTTAAGGAGGCATTATTCTGAACATTAGGAATTTAAAGAGCTGGAATAGAAAAGCTGAGGCAGGGAAAACAGGAAATGAAACCCATGAAGAGATTTGAAGATGTTTTCTAGCAATTTTCTTTTTATTCTAAGAATTGTAGGAGCCATTGAAATATTTTTAAGCAAGCTATGGACTTAAAAACACATTTTGAAAATAATCCTTCTGTCTTAAGGGTAGTGACCAGATTAAGGGGACACCAAAATGAAGATGGAGGAGCCACTTAGGAACCCTTGTCCAGATGTGAAATGGTGGGGGCTCAGGGCGTGGACGAAGTAATGACAGAGGTGAGGGTGGTGTGCTGGTGCTAGTGGTGATGATGGCGGAGGTAGTGGGGGAAAGGTAGTAAGTTTGATTTCCAGCACCAAAATAAAAAACTAAATAAGTAAATGGTAGTGTAATAATGATGATGATAATGACGGAGGTAGTGGTGTTGATAATGGTGATGGTAATCAGGATGACAGTGCAGGTGGTAGTGGCGGTGGTAGTGGTGTTGGTGATGATACTGCTTTTTCAGTGTTGAAAGTAGAGATAAATATTTGGGAATATTTACAAATTAAAATCTGCAGAATTTAAAGACAGATTTGATATATGTGTTGACGGAAGGGAGGATGCCAAGGATCAATCCCTAGGTTTCTGGTTTGTCAATGAAGTGGAAAGGATTGGGAAGAGCAAAGGAAGAGGTCAGTTTTGCTTTTTTAGGTCCTACCTGTTTCTCAACTCACTTCTGGAATGATGACTTTTCTTTCCTTTTTATTCCTTATTGCCTAGAAGACGGATCACAAGCTCACATTCTGTCTTGGGATAGGGGCGTAACCTGAATGATTGGATTGTTTTGGGTCAGGTAGACATTCAGAATCGTGGTGGCTCTGGTGACCAGTAGAGAACATGACATCAGAAAGGGATAACTGTAACCCAGATAAGCCCATCAAGAGGTCGTGTTGCTAGTTCTTGAGTTTTAAAAAGAGCTAAAAATCATGATTTTTATGCTTTTAGGTTAACAACTAATTCAACTCTCAAACACATACATATAGCCCTAATTTTTATTTATTTATTTTTTTTGAGACAAGGTCTCACTATGTAGTGCAGGCTGGCCTTGAACTCTCTTACATAGACCAGGCTGACCTCGAATTTATGGGATTCTTCTGCGTCAGCCTGCCGAGTGCTGGGATTACAGGCATGTGCCACATGCCAAGCTACATACCCCTACTCTGAGAGCCTGTTCTGTGGGATAAAAAAAACAACCCTGTGACCCCAGGGTAGCCAGATGAAAATTTTGTTTTTAAATCATTTTTTAATATTTGCTTACTCATCATATTATTGATAAAGTCTATTTCAATAAATTCACTGTGGGAGACTTTTTCTAATAGCATAGCTCCATTAAGAGGTGCCAGTGTTAGCCAGGCGTGGTGTCGCACACCTTTAATCCAGGCACTCGGGAGGCTGAGGTAGGAGGAGCGTTGTGAGTTTGAGGCCGGCTTGGGCTACAACGTGAGTGCAAGGCTAGCCTGAGCTACATAGTGTGACCCTGCCTCAAAAAACTAGGGCTGGGAGTTTGGGTCAGTGGCTTAAGTGCCTGTCTGGCAGGCACGAGGTTGTGAGTTCAATCCCCAGAACCACAAGAAAGAAAGAAAAAAAAAGAGGTGCCAGTGTTTGGATTTTACCAAAACATACTATATAGGCAATTTTTAGATATTTTTAAAATTTAAACATTTTTTGTTTGAAAAATGTCAAAGCCTCAGAAAAGTTGCAAGAAGAGAATAATGAACTCCCATATGTCTCCATCCAGATTCACCAGTTGTTAGTATTTTTCCATAGATGCGTTTCTCTCCACCCCTCATCTGATGCATTGAGAGTAAGCTGCAGACTCTATGGCCACCAACGCTTCAGTGTGTATCCCCCAAGTACCATGGCATTCTCCTAACCATAACACAGTGGTCAAGCTCAGGATCTAGACAGTCCCATTATCTAAAATAGATTTAACATTCACCTTTATAACTTTGTTTTTCTGATGCAGTATCCAGTCGGGATAACTCCTTGCATTTGACTGTCATGGATATTTAGTCTCTTTTAATCTGGAACGGTTCCTCGTGTCTTTCACAATGGTGACATTTTTGAAGGTTACGAGCCAGCTGTTTTATAGAATGCCCCTCAATTTGAATTTGCTTGATTGGTTCCTCATGGCTAGATTTAGGATCTACATTTTGGGCAGGAATGCCCAAATATTGTGTCCTTAGTAACTCACCCCAGGAGGCACATGATGTCACTTTGATCAGTTAGGGAGGGCCGTGTCTGCCACATTCCCCACCATACAGGAACTCCCCCATTTACAATCAGCAGTTAATCCATGGGGAGACAGTCTGAGACTCTGAAATATTCTGTTCACTAACAAACTTTCGCCCAATGATTTTAGCATCCATTGAAGAGTCCCATCTGAATTATCATTATTGTGGAGGTTACAAGTTTATGGTTCCTTAAAACTAAGATTTCTTCTACATTTATGTTTAACTTAAAACTAAGATTTCTTCTACATTTATGTTTAACATGTCACCATAAAGAAAAGCTTTTTAGTACCCATTTGAATTATTACAATATCTGTGTGGACACCTGGATTCCTTTTGTAATCAATTACAATCTATTACTGTTGCTTGGATGCCAAGTTTGCCCATGATCGGCTGGTGAGAGACCTTCCCAGCTGGCTCCTCTGTTCTTTTGACATGGCCCTGCATATTTTTGAGGATCTACTTTCTGCCACCAAGATGCTTATGGTTCACTTTGTAGTTTCTCTGCCTTAGTTTTGCCATCAGCTACATGTCTGACAGGCTGTTTCCTTTTAATGGAAAACTCTTTTAGAAATTAAACTCTGGACCTTAGGCTCATGGCTTCTGAGATGTCATGGATACAAGGTATATTCAGAAACAGCTGATATATATATATGTTTTCTTAATTTGTGAGTTCAGACTGGTACCTTTGATTCAAATTAAACACTAGAGGTTTATTTATTGTCCCTTATTTCATTGCTGTATCCAACTTCTCCCACAGTAAGTACCTGTGGCTTCCAATATATTTACTCATTTAAAGCATGAATTTTAAAGCAGGAGTGCCATCCCCCCTTTCTTCCTTTTCTTTATCCTTCCTCCTTTTCTTTCTCAGCTGCTGAGATAATTTATTTTCATGTACCTCATTTCTCAAATTTTTTCCTGGTTAATTTTTCTCACATTACAAACATGTTCAGATTTTTCTAAGCATACCTCTGCAGAGATTCTACCATGTAGAAGTGTATATTGATATAATTTATCATCAATCATACAGAGAACAATTCCCTTGGTCTGAGTGAGGCTGAAATGAGGTTGTTGATAATAATTTCCATCTGTTTGGCAGCTTACAGTTCACAAAGTACTTCTTTGCATATACCACTTCATTCCCACTTAGTGGTTTGAATTCTTTAGGTTCCAGGTGGAATGAACAATGGGTAAACTCAGAGCTTCATGAACGTGTCACACAGTGGGGCTTCATATTTGCTGAATTTTTAAAAGTCGCATTTAGAGTTTATGATAGATGAAAACATTATGTAAAAGCACGAGTAATCCTAAGGTATAAGTAATCTAATATTTTTTATATTCACTTCAGCATTTTCCCATTGTTATTTTAGAGCACATCTGTGCCTTCTTGAGAGTGATAATTTTAAAAAGGTACCTACTTCCTAAAGACATACTATGTAACAAATGCCTTTGAAGTGGTGGTTCTCAAATTTGGCTACATGTAGGATCTCTTGGGCAGATGTGAGTGGGTTATACCCCACCGTGATTAAATTGGGCTCTTCAAGGAAGGTACCAGTACTTTAAAAAACTGTCCAGGATGTCTAACTCACAAATAACCACAACATGGACGAGGAAAGGCTCTATTAAGGACTGGGGAGCATGGCTTAGGTCACAGGTTAAACACAGGAAGCTTGCTCTGTGTCTCATTTCCAGTTTAAAGATTGGTAGTCAAAGTGTGAGCTTAACCTAGCAGTTGAAAGGCATTGATTATTCTTTTTTTTTTAAACCTCAGCCAATATGATGTTTAAAACCACATTTTCTTCATTTTATGGTTTGTGTGGTTTTCATATTTTAATATTTCAGACATATCATACACCAGAATTAGAGTGTGTGTATGTCTATGTGTTGATGCTTTAACTGTGCCTAGGGCAAGGTTCTTAAAAATTCATCATACAACAGAAATACCCGGAGTTCTTGTCCCAAGTGCGGACTCTCAGGCAGGTTTCAGACAGCCAAGGTAACAAGCATCCCCAGGTGATTCCTATTCGCCTGGCCCTTGGAGTTTGCTTTGAACTGGTTTTCAGAGCAGCCCATCCTTTTTCTCACCTACAGTACCAGCCACACTTGGGAACTTGTCGGAAATGCCCATTCCCAGGCCTTTCTCCAGACTGACTGAATGAGAAATTCTGGGAGTGGGGACCAGCAGTCAGAATGTTTGCAAACCCCAGCGATACAGACAGAGTACAGTCTGAGAACCACTGTTTTGAGAAACACTGCCCGTGGTCCCATACTTCTTTGATAATAAGCATATTTTTTAAACTACAGAATCTGGGCCCTGTCCCAGACCTACAGAATTAAAGCTCCAAGGGGCAACATGGGCAATTTGTATTAAAAGCATTCCATGTGATTTGTTGGTCAAATATAGGCAACTTTGAGGTGAAAAAAAAAAAATACAGATTTCCCTACTGGTTGTTTACCTTCCCTATGTAGGGTTCACCTTTGTATTTTGTGCTGCTCATCATCACATTTGAATTTTTTAACAGTCTTAATTAGGTGGTTAAGATGATCAAACCTATTTTACAGATGCGATAACAGAGGTTTAGACCACTAGGGTGATGTAGATAGTAAACCAGAGAACAGGGATTTAGATGAGAAACTTTCTGAGACCAGAGGCTTTGCTCTTGGATTGTTTCATAGTTTCAAGTTAACCACATATGAATAATTAATTTTAAAGTGAAGCGCGGCTTTGTAGATAGACATGGGCCCAGAGGAACATCTTGGTTTAACATTTACCAGTGTCTACCTGATATTCCAACCTAGCTGTTCCGACTTTCTTCCCCACTGTTCCTAACATGAAATTGTTCCCTTTAACAAAGTCACTTTGCTCCTCCTCTCTGATGTCCCTTGACTCACTCTGATCCCCACCGCTGCTGAGGAGATCGATCACTCTTGGAAGATCACATCGTCCAAGTCCTAACTTGCCAACTTGCTTCTTATCTACTTTCTTGCTTGATTACTTCCGTAAGCCTACTTCTCTGCTCAAAAGCACTGTCCTTCCTCTTGCCTAGCAGCCTAAAACCTGGCCATGCCCCAGCGATCTCCTGGGTGCAGCCTCCCTGACCACACCCGCGTCTAGGTGATATGGTGATAGTCTCAGTCTGAACCTTTTATTTGGTACATAGCATGCAGTACTCTGTGTAAGCATCTTGATCTCTCATCTAGATTAAACCCCTTGAAAGTGCTGCTCTGTCCCCAGTCAGCAGTAGGAGCTGCTCACATGCCTGTTTTCCTGTGACAGAGTTAATCCAGTTAAAGACCCACAGAAAGCAAAGGTGCATTTTAAGAGCAAGACAAGCTGGGGACCTTATGGGAGAATATGTGGAGGGGTTTGAGAGCAGTCAATGGCTTTGCAGAGGTAGTTTAATGAATTTAATGATTAGTCTTTAGGAATTAATTTGTGGGAATCTTAAATTTTCTTCTAAACCCAGAAAAGGGTAAAGATTTTTTTTTGGTGGGGATAGAATGGTAGTGGCAGTAGGAAGAATGGTAGTGGTGTGGCGTAAGCTTCAGAAAGGGAAATGGCTTTAATATTTAAAAGAAAAATTTCCACTGCAGTCATCATTCCAAGGGAAAATGTGTTTTCTTTTTAAAAAAAAATGGGTAATAAGTTGGTTCCCGTCCAAACTTTAGGGCAGCAGAGATCTGTGCACATCTTCATATTTTAGGACAACAGCATCCTCAGAAGTGACAGGAGACTGCTGGTCCAAAGGGCCTAAATTCTAGAAGCCCACACCTGGAAAAATACCTATAGGTACCTTTGAGGCTGAGTCAAGGGTAACACTGAGGAAAGGATGCCACCTACTGACCAACTAAAGTTACATTTTTTTTTTCCCCTGCCAGTAACTTCCCAATTGGTCTGGCTCTAAGGTGTCCAGAGAGACTAGTCCCAGGGACCCAAGGACACTGTTTGTGCTGTCTTTCCCTGGGAAGTTCAGAAAGATGAAGCCACACAAAGCGAAGTGTTCCTAGCATTTGTCTTCTCGAATGATCTATCTTTGGTGAAGTCATCTCCCTTGAGGAAAATTATCATTAGCCTTGGTGCAAAAATGCGAAAACTAATGCTAGAACAAGCTGAATGATGTTACACAAAGTCATGGTTCTATTACACGGATTTCAAAGACAGTCATGCTGTGAAGGGGTAGTGGAGGCAGAGGGTGAAGTTTAGAAATTCTGTTTTAGAAGAGTTTGAATTCATTTAAAGATTTCAAAAAGAGGTCCATTTCATTTAAAAATAAAACTTTGCTATCTAACTCAAAATGGAAAGTTTATCAAATACAGAAGAGTGCCATAGCATGGTGGGGGGGGCTGGTGGCACACACCTGTAAGTTCATCATTCTGAGAGGTGGAGGACTGGGCAACTTACCAAGACCCTGTCTCAAAATTTAAAAATTTTACAATGGTTGAGGAAGTTGCTCCATGTAAAGGCCTTAAATTCAACCCCCAGTACTGGGGAGCTGGAGAGGGGGAAAGTGTCATTGCAGACACGATGGAGTCTTAGAATTCCTACTGAAGTGATAAAGCACTGAGACACAAATAGCAAGGGCACTAGAGTCTCCTGGCAAACCCTTCAGCCTAAGCTCCTCACGTAGGTGATGGAATCATAATCATTTGTCTTCTCAACACCCTGTCAGGTCAATTTGAAAAGTGTGTTAGAGGTTGACAAGATGGATGAATGGGCTTTGTTTCCTCTACCAGGACACTGCATCCGGGACACATGATTTTAGGTGTGAGAAAGGCCACTTCCTAGATCAACAGAGATCCATAATTACATTCTTTCTCATATGTGGGGGGAGGTGTGTTTAAAGAAAAGATGCTTCTGTTGAGTCAGTGCACGAGAGAATGCAAGACAGTGGAAGGACCATAAGGGAGGAGAGGGAAATCTTTTGGGTGCTTCTTGGCAAACTAGCCTTCTCATTTTCATCCCCAGCAGTACTTAATCTCTGGGGGAATTCCAGCTCCCTGGACCCTGACAAACAAATTCACGTCGAACATAACCCTCCACTGAGATTCACTCTCTGGTTTTCCCTAAACTAGAATGAGATGAGGGGGTGCTGCTTAGCCCAAAGAAATGGTACTAAAGGAACAGGGCTTACTGGGTGCCGGGCATGGGGCTAGTGCCTTCCACAGAGGAGCTCATGGAGTCTCCTGTAGCCTTATGAAGTAGCAATAGAATAGTTTCAAGGACAAAGAATAAGGAACTCCCACAGCACTCCAGAGCTAATGAGGGTGACATAGGAACCCAGTTCTGCCTGGCTCTGTAGGTGATGCTCTTGTTCCTGTGATATTCCGAGCCTCTAACAGCAGTCTTTCAAAAACTGCTACTGGAATTATCTTGGAATAAGAGAAGATATTCTCTTTTTTTAAGACATAAGAAAATATCTTGTGATATGACTGACAGAGGATTCTCTTTTCATATTTTTTTGTTTATAACTGAAGACTACATAGCTTCATCAGAATTCTAGACTACTTAAGATAGAAAGCAATGTTTACTTCCTGACTTGAAGTCCTGTGTATGTGTGCACATGCCACATAAACATACCTTTTTGCATGAAGTGAGGAGGTTGAACAAAGACTGGGGATGCTGAGGAAACGTGGCAGTGAGTAGCAGGTAGCTACAAAATGCCAGGTTATGGGGCCTGTATAAAAAACACTGAATTGGTAATTGATTTGAATTCTGGTTCTGCCATTAACAACAATAATAGATAACATTTGAGTACTTCCAATGTGTCAAGTACACTCCAGACATTTCACATGTGTTAATTTGCTTAATCCTCAGGACCATCCTGTACCTATTATTATTCCCATTTTACTGATGAAAAAAATTGAGACACAACAGTGAAGTTACTTGTCCCAGGTCACACCAGCTAATAAGCAGTAGAAAGTTGGCTTAAACTCAGGCATTCTGGCTGTTATGTAATACTACTAAACATAAACTAACTGATCTACTGTGTCAGTTAAGCTTTCTGGGCCTTAGTTTTTCCCATTAATAGATTCACAATTTTAACAAATTTTGAATCTCAAGCCTACGTATAACCTTATAGATCAGGTAGAGGTGGAAAAGACAACACATACAAGCTGCCTATCCTACCCGCCGACATATGCAGCGCAAAACATAAATGAAAGAGGGGGTCCACTGTGCTGCTGAGACTCCCAGAGAAGGCCTCAGGAGGAGGGGGCCTTGGAACTCAGACTCATGATGGGAGACTGATTCCAAAAGGGTATCACAGGCACAGATAAAGCTCTGTGTTTGGGGACTCTGGTAATTACATCACTCTGACTCAAGAGCAGAGTATTAGACAGGGGATACTCCCAGAGGAAAAGATTAAGTTTCAAGATTGAGAAATCACATCCAGGACCTTTAATCTGACAATAGCGTGCAAGCTGAATTCATGTGGCAAGAGACTGGAAGTAGGGAGTCCTGTGAAGAGACCAGAGAAATGGTCTGTCTGTGAGAACCAAGCTTCTCAAGTTGGGTGGCAGGGCAAGGGGGCAGGAACACAATCATGGGACTAGAAATCTGAAACATCAGGAAAGCAAGAGGATGAGGATGAGACAGAATAGAGGCTGGCTGAGAGGATAGCAAAGGAAGACAGTCATCGCTGACTTCTCCGAGCTAACATTCCCAGGCACTGGCCATTGATGAGATTTGTACAGTTGATGCTCAGAGTAATGACCATTTGAGAAATACTATGAAAGTTACCCACTGTAGAGCAAGTATTCTATAGGTTCCCCTATGTTATTTCCAATCAACAGATGAGCACTGATCTACAGAAGTGTGGCTTTCATTTTAAAAAGGCAACTTACCATAGTGCCAACATGGCAGACTCTGAAGCCAGAAGACTAAAATAAGTCGAGGAGCTACTGTTACAATCTTTCTGCACCTCAGAGTTAAAGTGTGAAATGTGTGATTGGGAGAACCAAATGAGTTAACGAGGAAGGGCCTGACCTGAGTGAGCACACAGGAAATGTTAGCTATTCCTAGTCATGAGTAAGCCTCAGAGCAGAGAGATGAAATGATTTAGCCACAGACACACAGCAGAGTCAGGATCTGAACCCAGGTCTGTGGGCTTCAAGGCCTCCTTCACTTCTGCCATGCTGAAGTGAGGTAGGACCACAGAAGGGAAGCCAGGGAGTTCAAAGGAGCAGTACAGTCAGGTGGCGGGAGGAATAGGAGGAGGGACTAGCAAAAATTAGAGGGAAGAGCAAGAATATAGAACTTCACAAATCTTTTGTTTTCATGACTGTTTAATAAGTGCATTCTAAAAATTAAAATACCATGGAACCAAATTCCTTACCACTTCCCTGCTCTCCTGTCAGACAACCACTACTAACAGACTTTAAAAACAAAGACCCCAGGACCCAATAGTATCATGAGAGGCAGAAGTGACTCAAAATGCAGAGAGGGCCTTCAGTCTCCTGCAGATAAGGGCAGAAGCAGGAGGGTCAGGGCCACTGGACCTGAAGCTGGGGAGGACAGTGCAGTATATCAGGAGGGCAGGAGTGGGGGTGAGGCAGACCTGGTTGAGTAGGTATGGGGCAGGAGGCACAGACAACTCCAAAACAAAGGCCTGGATGGACAGCTGCAGGAGGAGGAAATTTTTTTGTGTGTGATTGACACCTTTGGGAATCTGGCAAAGCTTATGGACTGCTTCTGAGGATAGGGTTTTAATGCCTAAAATAAAACACAAAGGATCACAAGAAGTAAATTCTTTTATACACAGACCCCTTGGAATTCAGAATTCCTATAAAGGCACCCTTAGCTTTAAGACAGTCTCTATCCTTAGGAACTTCCCACCCACTGCCCACTCCCCGAAGCCTCTACACCCCGTTTGTATAACCAAAGATGCACCCAAAATGCACAGTGGGTCCAAGTTTCTAGCTCTAGAATATGTGTTTAGACAAACACTTACCTTTGGGTGACACAGATGCCCTAAAATGTAGAGAATTTGGGTAAAACATCAACATACCACTCCCATTTGCTTATTTCAGAGGGATGTTGTTGGCAGAGCAGGAAAGGACTTTTGGAGACATCATATCCTCTCCCTGCAAAAAAACTTCCACCAAGACTGAAAGCTGGGTAATCCTGGGTGATTGACTCATTATAGCGGGTATTTTCCACATGCTTGCAAGATGGCTGATGTGTTTCCTTATGGAGCTGGGTTTGTTCCCTGCATCTGTGCATCACACACACACACACACACGCGTGTGCGTGTGAGCGAGCACACACACACACACACACACACACAGAGTTTGGCTCTGGAAGCAGGGAGGGGCAGAATAAATGGGATTTGGCACTGAGACTAATGGGCATATTTCGGGTTTGAATTTGCAGACAAAATTCAGAAGATCAGCAATGACTCTTGTTGGGCCAAGTGGAGAGGCAGGGAAGGCGGCTGGCAGCAGGGAAGGGAAGGCTGGGCAGATTCAAGAGCCACACTGGACAAATGGCTTTCTGGTTTTTTTTTTTTTTTAATCACCCATTCAATAGAAAACCAGTTGAACCTGCCTAAGGCTATTAATACAAGAGAGGGTTTCCATCAAGTAATCCCAATTATTGTTAAATTATGATTTCATATATTTCCAGGCCATGTTCAGTATGTCAGTAAGAAAAGGGTGCTTTTACCCCACTACCCATAAGTAGAAGTGAAATTATCATACCAACTCCATCTATTGTTGGAAGTACTATTTTGGGCTGGCCCTGTGTAATATGAAATGGAGAGAAAAAGTGTGTAGCAGAATTCCGATATGGAAATCCAGACTTAAAAACATTCTCTGATGGTTTGGCGTTTTTGGGATAAATTGGTCATAGTTTTCAACAACTCAGATCAAAGCCAAATGCTGTTTGCATTCAGACAGTGATTCAGGGACCATGTCTTATTTGGTTTCTTTGAAAGCAAAGCACAGACATTTTTTCATACCTTTGAGAGAAATCTTTTGGCTGCCAAATTTGTGCATTGTAAATTTTATTATATCCTAATAGAAAGCCCAACATCTTGTCTCAAATGTTTCTTTCGGAATTATCCCAGCAAGTCTAAGCTGAGTTGCTTATTGTGATGATGGTCTCCTGATGTAATGTGAAGAAGAAGAAGAAGAAAAAAAGTATAGGCCAACTGGTAAAGATAAAAAATAAATGAGAGTAAATAAAACACATATGGAACTTCTACTTTCAGAGTTGAAATGTATATGAGTACATATGCAAATCAGCCATCCAAATAGAAATCTAGACTGGGCCAGACTCAGGCACAATTATGAAGTAGCAAAGTTTGATTTCCATGGCCTTTTATTTTCCTGACATGTATATATTTTCTATGACCTCTGTCTTACTTTTTTGGGCCACTTTCTAATGCTTCTGTAACCTCACAGAGTTAGAATTATCCACTTTCAGTATCTGTTTCAGGACTCTTCCCTACATCACACATTTCCTCTTACTTCTACTTCATTCCCATCTTTCTTTTTCTTCTTCCTTCCTTCCTTCCTCCCTTCCTTCCTTCCTTCCTTCCTTCCTTCCTTCCTTCCTTCCTTCCTTCCTTCCTTTCTTGGTACCAGGGATCAAACTCACAACCTCACACCTGCCAGGCAGGCACTTAGGCCACTGAACTAAATCCCCAGTCCTGTTTTTTGAGACAGGGTCTCACTATGCAGTTCAGGCTGGCCTTGAACTCACTTTGTAGCCCAGGCTGGTCTCCAACTCACAACGATCCTCCTGTCTCAGCCTCCCGAGTACTGGGATTAAAGGCATGCACCACCACGCCCCGCTCTTCATTGCCATCTTTAAACCCATGTGTAGCATTTATTAAAATGATCATTCTTAAAAAGTGTTTTACCTTATAGTCAATTCTTGCCCCTAATGAACAGATTATATATTTTTGCAATTATTTCCTAGCTTTGCTTTGTTCTCTTTACAGTGCTTACCAAGTGCCTATGATGCAGAGAGCAGTGGCTTTGGTGAGGCCAATTAGAGAAGAGTGCAGTAGTAAATGGTTGGGGGGTGGCATGAACACAAAAGGTGAAACAGTAGGACAAGGTAGAGTAACAATATGAATGTGCTAATTTAATTTTTTTTTTTTTTTTTTTTTTTTTTTTTGTGGCACTGGGGATTGAACTCAAAACCTTGCGTCTGCCAGGGCAGGCGCTTAAGGCACTGAGCCAAACTCCCGGCCCTGGTTTTTTGAGGCAGGGTCGCACTACGTAGCTCAGGCCAGCCTTGCACTTGTGTTGTAGCCCAAGCCGGCCTCGAACTCACAACGCTCCACCTACCTCGGCCTCCCGAGTGCTGGGATTAAAGGTGTGCGCCACCACGCCCGGCTGTGCTAATTTAATTTAAAAATGCTTTTATTGTACATTCTGTGTGTAGACATGATCTGAAGCATCTAGCAAATATTAACCCATTTAGTTTTCAAACAGTGCTGTAAGACCAACACTGTTGCTATCTTTAATTTCTTTTTGAAGATGGAGAGACAGGCACAGGAAGGTTAAAGAACTCCCCAAAGTCACCAAGCTATTAAATGTGGAGCCAGGACAGAACCCCAGCAGTTTGGCTCCAGGGCTCTCAAATCATCTCAATTCAGCCACTCCAGCTGCCAAGCGAGGGGCACAGACCAAGGCTCTTGACGTCAGGAGCCATTCCAGGTGAGCTAAAGATGGCCATGGTTCTTTTCCCTGGCTGTCCATTAGAGCCACTTGAACAGCTTTTAAATAGTCCTGATGCCTAGACCCCATCTGGGCTGATTAGATGAGAATCTCTCAAGGGGAGGCCAGCCAGTCACAGGGCAGACTAGTTTGGGTTCAAACAGCAGCCAGCCCCAAGAACCATTGCAGTGGACTGGACCCTAAGGGGAGGCAGAGCTCAGGGAGGAAGGAGTAAAGGATGCCCCCGGGGGAGGTGGGACAGTGGGGACAGGTCTCGCTTCTTTATCCTCTTTCTCTCCCACCACTAGGCTTTCTGTGTCTTCCCCTGGTCTTTCCTCTCTTTCCTCTCTTCTCTATCATTGTCTTTCTCGTCTTTCCTTCCTTCCCTTTGATCCTCTTGCCTCCTCTTCTCTGTTAACCTTTTAACCCTCTTTCCCTCTTCCTCTTCTACTTCTCCTCCCATTCCCACTTTCTCCTGCCCTGCATCTTCCTGCCAGCCCATGGCCACTTGGTCATTTCCCTTCACACTGCCCCTCCTCCCAGCAGAAAAAGAACAGTGGCAGGGTTAAAGCTTTCAGGTCAGGCATCGTGCCCTCTCCCCGTGCTGCTAAAGGAATTCAGAGAACTGTGATATGAATGCCTAGTTTCCAAACAGTAAAATTATATTAAATTTTGTTAAGGCACCCCAGAATATCAGGCATTTGGCTCTGCAGGTGTGGGGAGAGAGATAACCTGAAAAGGTGCTTTGATTTTATATGGCTGCTGTACAAGAACTATAAACATAATGCTTTAAATAAGCCAAGCTTGACTGGAGTTTGACACAGGTCTCATTGGGCTAAGATCAGGGTGTCGTCAAGGCTGTGTTCCTTTCTGCAATCTGTAGGAAAGAATCGGTTTCCTTGCATTTCCACTTTCTAGAGGCTGACCACATTCCTTGGTTAATCACCTTCCCCTCCCTACTTCCCGCTCCCCTCCTCTCTCCTCCCCTCCTCTCCCTTCCATTCCCTTCCTGACTGAACTCAGGACCTTTGCACTGAGGTACATTCCCAGCACCACTCCACCTTTTCTTTCTTTTTCTTGCTAAGTTCCCAGGCTGGGCTCAAACTTGTGGTCCTCTTGCCTCACCTCCTCACACTGTTGAGATTACAAGTACGTGTCACTACACTCAGCTCAGTGACCCTCTCTTGCACCTTCAAAGCCAGGTAGTATCCCTAAGGTCCCTCATCTATAGCCTTCAAATCATTTTCTTGGAGTCTTTTTTTTTTTTTTTTGCCTCCCTTGTCCACTTTTAAGAACTCATGTGATTACAACAGGCTCACTTGGGTAATTCAGGGCAGTCTCCTTATTTTAAGGTCTACTGAAGAGCAACCTCTACCTGCAATAGTAAGTCCCTTTCACCATGTAGCTGAACATTTTCTCTGATTCCAGGGATTAGAGTATGGAAATTGGGGTCAGAGGGGGGCATTATTCTCCCTACCACAGAAAACCTTACAGAATAGGAGGCGGTAGACTGTAAAGGTCAGTAGTTAGAACAGTAGGTTCGAAATCTTGGAAGAATATGTAAGACAGGTGTCTTAGTTCATTTCCTCTTGCTCCAAGTTAATACCACAGACTGGGAAATTTATAAAGTATAAAAGTGTATTCAGCTCACAGTTCTGGAGGCCCAAGGTCAAGGTGCTGCATCTGGTGAGGGTCTTAGTGCTGGTGACTCTGCAGAGTCACAAGGTGGTGCAGGACATCACGTAGGGAGACAGAGCAAGCCTGAGCTCAGCTCTCTCTTCTTATGAAGTTGCTACTGCAGTCATTACTTCTTCTAATGCTAATTACCTCCCGGAAGTTCAACCTTTGAATTAATGCAGCTTTGAAAGTTTCAATTCATCTTTGAACATCATCCCCACACCTATGCTTTTCTGTCTCCTGTTTTGTAACTAACTGGCATTTAAAACTAGTGATAGATATCATTTGGGGCTGTTGGTGAAAATGGCAGGGACATAGTCCATCGGTTCTACTCATACTAGGGGGACAAGCATTCAGAGTGCAGCACACGTCTTGGAGGAACTGCAAGCTCAGTATCACCTGGCAGTGTCCCGCACCAGGTCATTACATATACTGTTTATACAATATATTTTGTGCTTACATTTTACATGTAATTGTGGTTGCACATGTATTTCATTAAAATGTCTTAGAATAATCAGTGCTGTCTGGAAGCAGTACAGTATGGTGTTAGAGCAAAGAGCAGGAGTCAGAGGGGAGGATGGCTGGGTTTGTATCGCCACTGTCACTTGTTAGCTCCCTACCTGTGAGAATTAAATGAGATTAGACTCTCATGTACTTTGCTCAGTCCCAACACTTAATAAACCCTTAGTAAATGTGAGTTGTTACTGGTCATAACTAAACTGTGTCTCAAAGTGTCTGCTCAAAGTCTGACACTCTCTGTTCTCTTTCAAACCCACTACTTGCTGGAAAGCAAAAGAAAACAGTGGCAGAAGGAACATTTTTGACCTGTGCAAGCTGTTGAGACAAACATCACCATTATTAGGTTTAGATGGTCTAACTACTGGGCTCTAAATTCAATCTAGAATCTAAGGACTCTCTGTCTCTGCCACTTATGCCAATGGCCCTAAATGATATCTATAGCTAGAGTCTTAAATGCCATTTAGATACAAAATGGGACAGAAAAGCCTCGTGGTGGGGAGGATATTCAAGGAGGAACTGAAATATTCAAAGATTGGATTAATAACAACATTTGCAACTCTAAAAATGAGTGGGGCTCAGAGACACCTGGGAAAGCACCCCAATACAATTCTTTTCAATTTGTAAATGCCAACCCAGGGAAATAGTGAAGGCTCTATTTTATCAGGGAATGAGAAAAATTCCAATTTCAACAGGAAGTTGGGAATGCATACCTTTCCTATTAGGTACTGAGTTCTTGGGGTGATATTTATTAACCAGTAACTGGGAACATACAGAAATGGTCTGGCTTTTCAAGGCAGTTGTCTGACTCCCCAAAACTGGCCAACTGGCCTGAGAGGGGGCACTGTGTAATTACTTGGAATGTGGAATATTTCTTGTTTAATATTATACTATCTAAGATGGTAAAATTTTCCTGAAGACAACACGAGCCATAATTCAATTTGAAATATATGCTAAATAAGGCCACAAACACCAAGTTCTTATTGGGAGCCCATTGAAGTTTGTTATCCTTATCTTTACACACTTTATATCCTTTGTAGTCTATGGTACCTTGGGTACCTAAGGTACTTCAATAAGTCACTATGTTTAAAAAATGGCCAAGTCAGGTGGAGATCAGGTGTGGTTCTGCTGGGGCTCTGCTCTTGTTTTCTGCAAGCTTCTCTGCCTTCCTTCCACTTAGTGACAGTTTTCTCTGCTAAGAGGAAGTCAGATTCACTTGTGTCTCTCCATAACACAGAAAGGACAAAAACCCACCTCTTTTGAATCCACCATGACCCTTCCGCCTTACCTCTCAATAGCCCAAGTAAGGACACATGCTAGCTCTTGAACTAATTCCCATGGCTAGGAAAATGACCTACATTGACTGACTTAGGTCCAGATTTATGAGCTGTTCACGTTGATGAGGAAAGCAGAATTCCTCTTTGAATTATCAATCCTATTCCTGAACCTGGAGCTAGGACTGGGTCAATTTTCTGTGAAGTTCATGGGCTGTGCCCTTTACCAACAGGGGAACCCCTGATGCCACGTTTCTCCTGGCCAGTGGCACAATTCCCATTCAATCTTTGCAATAATTTAGGTAGCAGAATTGAGGTTTCTGGCAGTTTAGGAACCAGCCCCTAGTTTCACAGTAAGTGCAGAGCTGGGATTTCCAGGTTTGGGATTTCTAGGTTTTCTGAATCCAAAGTCCATCCTCCCTCCACAGACCACTCTGCCTGAGTGAATAAACAAATAAATGTTTGGTGGAAGCAGGCTTTCCTGGCCTGAAAGAGTAATTGAGCAATGGTTAATAAAGGAGACTGTTTCTGTTTAAAGCTGGGTCAACCCACTTGAGCAGGGTGATCATTGGGAAGACATTTTATTTCTCTGTTTTCTCAACTGTAAAGTGGAAGTTGTGCTAGATCCTATCTTACTGGGCTGTTGTGAGAATTACGTGAAGTAATAATACAGATAATAAATCTAGAACAAGGCTCTCACCTAAAAGATATCAATGCTTCTATCAGGGCCAGGTCCACTTTGGGGGCAACTGGTCATTTAAACAATGTGGAACACAATTACCTTTCCCTGTGCCTACATGGTTAAAAGAGAACAGAAGTGTGTATACATTTGAAAACCTTCTGACAGCTTCAGCATCATGGAATTTTTGGACTTGTAGTAATCTACTGAAACTCTCTTGCCAACGAGTCAGGGAGGAATCTGAAAAGCCTCCAAGTCACTTTCTTTTCCCCTAGAGCTTAATTCTACCTCATACAAATTTGTACTATTATCCTGATGGTGTCCCAGTGTTGGTCTGTCTTCTTTATCCCCCCTACTTTTTTTAAGAAAATTCACCTTCCCCACTGTATCCTTATTCCTCATTTTCTTTCTCCCCATCACTTAGTATATAGTCTCCTTTTTTGGGTAGAATTGTTTTTTTTTTTTTTTTTTGCGGCACCAGGGATTGAACTCACCACCTCGCGCCTGCCAGACAGGCGCTTAAGCCACTGAGCCAAACTCCCGGCCCTACTTTTTTGAGGCAGGGTCGCACTATGTAGCTCAGGTCGGCCTTGTGCTCGCGTTGTAGCCCAAGCCTGCCTCGAACTCACAGTGCTCCGCCTACCTCAGCCTCCCGAGTGCTGGGAATAAAGGCGTGCGCCACCACATCTAAGTGTGATGCAAATGATCTCATTCCTGGTGAAGGTGAAGGATGGGGTGGTTGTTAGACTGGGGTGGGGGTGGGGATGAATTTCTCCTCTATCGCATAGAAACTTTGAATTTTCTTCATCAAGGAAAAAGCTAAACAAAATGAAGAGCTTGGAAATACAGAAAGAGAAGGACAGATATTTACACTCTTTTAGAGTATTGAAATGATCACACGCACACACAGACACATACACACACACGCGAGTTCTTGGTGCTATTCACCATCTCTGAAAGTAGGGAAACTGTTCTTTAACTTCCTCATTAATAAATCCATTCATTCAATTAGCATTAATTATTTATTTGTTTCTCTATTACTGCTAGGCCATGAAAGTCTTACAGAGAACAGTAAGTTACAGCCCTTAGAAGAACTTTATAGAAGATAGTTATGGATAATATAGATATGTAAGTGGGCAGTATGGATGTTAAGTGTAAAAGAATAACTGGTTGTCTGTGGAGTACTGCATACATGCACAGATCCATTTTGTTTAGATAACCTCTTCACAGGTTGTTACCTTTAATCCTGATACGTCAGCTGTATTGGATGAAGGAGCTCCTAGCAGATTAGTAGAACAAGCTGCTGAGTGTGTCTGGGTGTGTTATGGAGTCATGGTCTTGGTTATCACATATGGTCCCTTGTCTGGTCCTGGTGCTCTGGGCTGCCACGAGCTAAGCAGCTTTGATCCACTGTGCTCCTCTGCTATGCTGTTAGTGCCTTGGAGCCAGCTGACTGCGAACAGAATTCCCCCAAGCCTTGCGCTAAATTAAACTTTTCTTCTTTTATTTATTTATTTATTTTATTTTAGACAAAAAGAGAACAAGAAATCAAAACATAACAATTTTACCCCAACCAACAAAACAGCAACAATCATCAGCATATTGGATATTCCCGAAAATTATTTAAGGCAAAAAAATACAGACATAAAACATTATCTAATTGTTAACACAATTGTTTTCAATTGAACATTTCACATTAAAGATAAAATCTGAAGGTGACCCTAAAAAAATTATATTTTACTCAAAATTCTTCTTCTCTGTCAAACTTTTCTTTTTTAAGTAATGAGTTCTAGATATTGTGTGCAGCAAAGGGAAAGCCAGCTAATTCATAGATATACCAAGAACTATCTCACTGAGCTGGGTGTGGTGGTATACTCTGGGAGGCTGAGGCAGGAGGACCACATCTGAATTCAGCCTGGGAAATTTAGGGACTTAGCAAGACCCAGTCTCAAAATAAAAAAGGCTGGGATGTAGCTCAGTGCAAAAGCTCTGGGTTCACTTCCCAATACTGCAAAATAATAATAATAATAATAATATAATAGAAGTTTAGATGGATCTTAGGTTTATATCAAATGGGAAGAAAAAATATACAGTCAAAAAAGATTGAGATATAGTGTACGGAGTAAAATGTTTCACATTTTGGTCAGTTGCATTTAATGATAATGTTTTAGACATTGATTTAGTTTTGACCTTTGGAGGGAAAAGAGATATGATGATGTGAATGTAATAGGTATAAATAAAAAGTTTTAAAAATGGGTGAGCAGGAAAGTGTAGGTTGATCATACTTGTGGTAAACTAGCAGAAAGAGCAACTAATACTTTATTAGGGTATCAAACACTGATAACATAATGTGAAATGCAATGCATTCCACTATTGATACTACTTCCTCAGGAAGGTAAAATGGAAATTTTCCATCTGACACACTCGGTTCTCCTCTTTAATTTGGCAAACACTGACTTTTTCCACTGCATTTCTACCTAACTGGACTATTGCCATCTGGTACGTGAGTGTGTTTTCTAACAGTTAGACATATTATCACCAGTGCTGTTAGCTCAACTTATCTGTATTTTGGTGCTCAAATTTATCTCTCACTATAGACATTCTACAAGAGTAGGAAACTGATCACAGTTGTTTGTACATTTGTAAATATTTTGCTATGAGATTACTCAGATTGACACAGCTACACAGAATCTATGCCTTGTGTCCTTTCTGATGCTGATCCTTCTACCTGCGCTGGTCTGCTCATTGTTTGGGGTCCAGGTCAAACAGCCAGACTACTGCATGTCACATGGTAGGAAATTATTGCTGTGTCCTCCACACTCCCTGAATACTTAACGGTGCTCATCCAACACTGATCACAAGCTGCCTTGCACTTTTTATTCCTGCAATATGCTCTGCACATACGCAAAGCAAGTACAGTTATTCTGTGGGACAGCAGGTTTGAAAGAAGTTGAGACTTCCAAACTTGCAAACTTGGCCCTCTCTCTCTTTGTTTACTGAGTTTCAACATTCCAGCTCCTAAACAGAAGTTTACTAAAGACCATACAAGTCTTTGAAGAAAGGTGAGATAATATATGCAAAGAGTCCCACTCCTTGATAGGCTGCTACAATCCAGGCACTGGTAAAAAAAAAAAAAAAAAGTCTTTGTGTAAACTTCTCCCCCTGTAGGATACTTACAAGTGTAAATTCCTTTCATCTCAGTCTTTGGACAGAGTAGTACATACTCATTGAATTTTTCTCAAATGAATGAGAACTAGACATGAGCTGGCAGCAGGGCCCTGTCTGCTGAGTCAGCTGCCCTGAGTCAGCAGTTAAGGCACATACAACATGGGTCTCTAGAGAGGAAAGATACTGCCTGGGCTGTAGTTCCCAGTTATCTGGCTGAAAGACCACCAGGGCTTGGCTTCTGGATGGAAAGCTCATGGGGAGGGAAGAATGTAATTTCTGAACAACTTTACTTCCTTTCCCACTACCTCTCATTACCACCTCTCACTTCCCTGCTGACCAGTTCACCCAGAAGAGGCACAGAGCTCATTCTGAGTCACTATGGGGTTGTATTGGTAGCACTACATTTTTATTATTCCCATTGCAGATCTATATTCTCACCAAAAAAGAAAAAAATCCAATCAAAGCACTGTACCTATTTTATAGTAAATGTCCTCAGAATTTTACAGGTTTATAAAAGTCTTATGCAAATAAAAGACCATTCCCACCCTTGGGTTTACATAAATTAAGAGAAGTTTGGGAATCTCCAGGTTGATTACTCCTAGCTTTCCCAATACTTTATTCCCACTAGCCACTGATTAATGTAGGGTGTAGTTCTATGCTTTTTCTCTCCCAACTCTACTATTCCCACCAAACAGGAAATTCTGGAAGGGGCTGTACACTCATAGGATTTTATGCATAAAAACCATTGTAACTGAAATGATTTTGGGGGTCACTGGATAGTGTTTTTCTAGGTTCCATCCAGACTTGTATTGTTCCTGGGCAGAAGTTGTACAGCGCAAGAGTCTGATGAACAGAATTTCCCATGATGTGTGAATGGTCAGTGTTCTCATCTTGCTCTGCTCCTGAAGGCTGGAGTTAATGAGGAGTTTTTACGTGAATGTCAAACATGTTGCAATAACTAGCCACAGTGGAATAGTCATGGCAATTTCCACCACTTGGTTTCTTTGTTTTTGTGATGTTGCTGCATGCTTCATTTTATGAGTATTTTCTTTTTCTTATGTGTGGTTGAACCCATTTATCAGCATGCTGGTCTTGGTTATATGTATTAAAAAGGAAACAAAGAAGAGAGGAAAAAAATTAGAAAATCGTGGAATGACATATCGTAAATGCTTATTTTTTTCTCTTCACTTCTGCTGATAGACATTCGGATGAGTTTGTGTCCTAAGGAAAAGACGACCATAAAATAAAAGAAAAAGTATCATGAAAAGTATATTCTTCAGGGGATGTTGCTATCATGGATAAAGACCAAGTCTAGTAATATTCCTGCTGAACTAAGATACATGAAAACTCTTTTTGGCTTGGCTGGCTGGGGTGAATCGTTTTCTGTCGTCTTGATCATAGCATCTACTACTTCAACACAAATTTATACTTGAGTGAGAGCGGATTACATTCTAAGAACTGGTGTAATTCTAAGTGTCTGCAGTCCTTTCAATCATTTCATTCACAAAGGTGGATAATACTTTCACTACAGAAAGGCCTAAGTGAAAGATATGTGTGCAGTACATACATTGATTCCCAAGGTGAAAGTCCTCTACGGGAATATATGTGAAGATCCACTAAAAGCAGGCTTTTTGAGGGATCTAGTCATGCCAAACAGAAAAGTGGTGGGGGGCGCGGTTTAGACAAGCTATTAAGACGCTGAATTCTTAAGGAGAAAGCACCTCTACAGAGACGCATCAGCATCATGCAGGGTAGGGGCCTCCATCGAGCAATACAATCTGCATTCACCTTTATACCCCAGCTGCATTTCCATCACCTCCCTCTTTTCCACGTCTACACCTTGGAAAGATGCCAACAGCGCCTTTCTGCTTCACGTTTCAATTCAAAGCTTGTGACCTGTACCCCAATTTTGTGTTGTTTTCATCTTTTACTTCTACTGTCTTTTACTACTGGATATATTGTTTCTCTTTTTCTTTATAATTTTTTTTTTTTGGTCTTTTTGAAATAGGCTCTTACTATGTAGTTCAAGCTGGCCTTGAGCTCACCTTGAAGCTCAGGCTGGTCTTGAAATTGCAAAGATGATCCTGCCTCAGCTTCCTGAGTGCTGGGATTACAGGCATGCCAGGCATGCCCACCACTCTTGGCTTCTTCTTTTTCTTTCTTTTCTTTCTTTTTTTTCTTTTTTTTTTTTTTTAATAATTTAACATCAAATCCTGTAAGAAGGCTGATACTTTTTCATGTTTAAAAAAAATGTGCAACAAATAAGGCCAGGGTGAAGGCTAAGCGTCTTCCTGGTATTACCCTATTCTGGAGTTCTGGGACTCGCGCGTAGACTGCACGTGTGCGTGTGTGTGTGTGTGTGTGTGTGTGAACGTGTGGAGAGGGAGACCCAGGCTCGGCCTTCGAATTGGCCGGCCCAGCGACCAGCGAACCCCCCCACCCCCCTCCTGCGCTCGCACTCAGGAAGCAGCTGGCTGCAGGCCGGCCCTCGCAGCCGCACACATACATAGTCCTCGCTGGGCAGCCGCCCTCCCTCTCGCCCTCCTTTTTTCCCCTTCCCCTCTCAGCAACCGCGTCCACACTGCGCCGCCCGTGCAGCCCAGAGCGCGGCGCGCACGGACACCGGTGCCTGGGGCCGCCACCTCCCACCTCCGCGCTCCCCTCACCCGGGTACGCAGCTGGCCGCCGTCCAAGCTCGCCCCGGTGCTCCCCTGACGGCACCCGCCGTAGCAATTACCCAGCATCTCGGGCGGGCCCCAGACACATCCCCTGCCGCAGGGCGCGGATGAGCAGGGCAGGCGAGGCACAAAGTCGCAACTTAACTTTCTAAAAAAACATTATTTGCGCATGAACGTGTGTAGTGGGGGGATGAGCTGATGCCGAGGGTCCGGCCGCCCCCCTTCTGCCTCCTCCTCCTCCTGCCGCCACTGCCCTCGCAGACGCGCGCACACACACGGCGCTGGGGCCGGGTTTCCGCGCTCCGTCCCCCGGCTTGGATGGGAGTTTTCATTTCCGAAGGAGACGCAGCCCGGGGAGCGCGCTGACGGGCTGGAGCCCCGAGTTGCTCCACGCCAGCGCCGGTCGTCTGCTGTCAGTCGTACCGGCTGGCCCGGGGAAGGGACAC
Organism: Dasyprocta punctata; assembly: GCA_004363535.1. NCBI lineage: Eukaryota > Metazoa > Chordata > Mammalia > Rodentia > Dasyproctidae > Dasyprocta > Dasyprocta punctata. The sequence goes on from RJWM01018679.1 coordinate 35,225, forward strand.
GCACGACGAGCTTTGTTGTGGAAATTCTGGTTACCTGGTAAGTGGATGCCATAGGAACTTTGTTCGCAGGCGAGAGACGGGGAGAAACGAGGCGCTCGAGAGTGCGAGAGTGCGGGGGAGTGGAGGCTCGGGACGCAAACTACTAGGGATTAGAAATAGTATTTCCACGCTGAGCCGGTGGCATTCGGGCGGGTTTAAGGACACGCGCACCCCACCCCCAGATTCTGCGGTGTTTTTTTTTTTTTTTTTTTTTTTTCTTTGAGACCTACGCTTATTGAGGTCGATCGCAGCCCTCAAAGAGGAATCAAGCTGCGTTGTTGCCAGTGTCTTAAGAACCCGGAGCGGAGACGATAGAAAGGAAATCAACACGGTATTTTAAAGTTTCGCTCATTAGGAAGAGTTTTTGTGTTTGCTTGTAAACTGTAGGTTCCAGAGGGCTACAGAGTCGCGGCAAGTTACGGGGCGCACGGGCCCCCGCCCCCACCCCCCAGATCTCACTGAAGGGAAACTTTGGCGAAGTGGTAACTGATGGGGTGACGTGAGGTCTTCCGCGCTCGCACGGGGTGTTGTTGCTTTTTCAAGTTCCACGTGTTTGTAAAGCTCCACGAAGGCTCTTTTTCCACCCCGTGCTTCACCCAAGCGGGTGCCCCATTGTTTCGGGGGTCCTGCGCTTGGGGCTAGGTATAACAATCGCGGGGGGCCGGTCGGGCGACCAGCAGCCGCTCGGTTATAACCCTGACCTCCCACGCCACGGACGCAGACACTCTCAGACACCAACACTCCCCGCCGGTTCGTCACCTCGCGTTTACATTTTTTTATGCGGCCCGACAAAATGTCAGCACTGTTTGGAAAATGTCTCAGTCTCGGGGACTTTGTCCCGCGCGAGGCTCCAGTCCCTATAAATGACCCTGTGTGTATTTTGAAGTCTGTCGGAGCCGCTCTCTGGAAAGCGTGAGTGAGCTGCCGCGCTCTCCTAGACACACACCTTGCCCCAAGCGACAGTTCCAAGTTACTCACTGGAGCTGACAAGTCACCTCGAGGACGAGAAAATCACCCATGTGTCTGGAAATCTTGGCCTTGGCGGATTTGTCATCCTATGAATGATTCAGTTAGGTACCTGGAGGGAGAAACTTTGGGCAAGGGTTTCTGGCTCCGTCGTTCGCGTCCTGAGACTCGGGAGGGGTGTCTGGGAGGCGGGAAGCAAAAGGACGCCGGGGACGAGCTGTTTGCACCGCCCGGGCCGGGCCGGGGCCCGGCGTGCGGGGCGCTGCGCCTCGGGGGTGCGGGAGTGGGGCTGGGGCTCTCTCGGGCTCCGGACTCCCACCGGGTCGGGCTGCGCGCGCGGGTCCCCGCAGCCCCTGCTTCCAGCGGCGGCGCCCTTTAAGCCTCCAATCTACTCAGGACGGGGTTGCACAACAGGAAGCCGGCACGAGTTTGTTTTGTTTTGCTGCTTCTGCGGACACGGCTGAAGGTTAGGGGCGGAGGCGGCGGGGAGTGACGGGGTCGCAGCGACGCGCAAGCTAGCGGCCCGGTCGCCTCCGCCTCCGGGCCCGCCCCTTGTTAACTGCCTGGGAGCCCAGGGGGCCAGGGCCTGACCTCCGCGGGCCAGCCTACCGCGGTAAGGAACCAGAGAGGGCTGCTCCCCTCCCGCCCGGCCCTGAGCGTCTCTCTGCTGCCCCGCGGGCCTCCATCACCTCCCCCACCCCCCACGCGCTCTGCTACCTTGCGAGCCTCAGCCTCAAACTAGGCTTCCCTTGGCTTGGGCTTGGCCTTCATCTCTGAAACATTTAAACCAGGGCCCAGGTTAGGGGGTTACTTCGGGACTCCTAGAGAGCTGAGTGGTAGGGACTGGACTCCTGCCCTTATGGACCCCTTTTTACAGACCCCTGCATCCTCTTCCCAATTCACCAGAGCCACCTTCTTCCAGGACTGCAGCATCTCTTGAAAACTGGGGCCCAGGACTTTGGAGTAGGTAAGGAGAGGGAAGGTCTGCGGTTCCCTCGGGGGACCAGTTCCTCTCATGTCTCATTCCTAGACTTGAGTACAAACTGTGGAGGTTAGAGGAGACTTGGGGATCCCCTGCTATGAGAAATCTGAGTGACTTTAGGGATTTTGCCGAAGACCTTACGTCTAGTCCTCCAAGAACCAGGACAAACCTTAGGCCTTCCAGTTCCCAGTTTGGAGAGCATTTCTTGGCCTGAAGGTGAACTCAAGACAAATGCTCTTTGGTGTGCCCTGAAAGCTTTGATGAGTCATGGTTTCTGCCTTGAAAGGTAGCTGGGTATCCTTTTCCTCCTAAATTCCTATACCATGGTTCCCACTTTTAAAACTACTTTCCTTTTTGAACTAGTTGGAGGATGATTTTTTTTTTTATTTTTTTATTTATTTATTTTTTTTTGCTACAGTATTGTGTTGGTTTAAATCTTTCTCCAGGTTTGCTTGTAGTGAGGTACAAAGCAGGTGCAAATTGCGAAAGTTTGCAGAAAAACAATAAAGGTTGTTCCTTAAAATGTTGAAACCGTCTAGAGACAGAAGTGTGTGATATTATATGCTCTCTTTTAAGATTGAGAATGTGCTGAAGTTGAAAGTTTATCCTTAAGCGTACTGTAGTTTTCATACATTTTAACTTGTCTTTACTTCTTGCCAGCTCTAATGTTACCTTTGAAAGAAAGAATATTTCTTTCTCATTATTTCCAAAATACCCTTCCTTATGGTAGTTGGCAGTTTCTTACCTTGCTTGGAGGACTCAGCACTGCTTAAGTCTGAGTAGTTAATTCTGACGACCTTAGGTGAGTTTTAGCATCATCTCTCTGATATCCTGATTCTAACCAGATTCGTTGATAGTAGGTGGATTAACATAGGTTGAGTACTAGGGGTTGGTTAGTTTGCTTGGGAGGAAGTGATAATTATTTCAAACAGGGCACATTTTTTTCTTTTTGAGTGGATTCCAGGCTCAACCTAATGGGTGAAATTGCTGTTGGGCCCAAATAGGCAGGATGGGAAGTGGTTCCGTAAAATCAATTTCATGTTGTGCATCAGTCCTGCTTTTATCTGTATGGAGGAAAGTGATCTTTCCTTTATTTTAAGATGAATCTAGTTTTCTTGTCTTTTTGTGTGTGTGTGTGGGGGGTCTGTATTTTCTGCTAGTAAATTAAACTTGAGGAATTTCCGTTGTACTGTAGTTATTGATCTTGGAGTTGGAATGTTAATATGCAATTCTCCCAGGTTACAGAGTACTTTGAAGGAGATAACTAAGGAAGCAGCATCCCAGGCACACTCTCAATCCTAGAGAAGTCATTTCCTGTGTTTCTGTAATTATTTTCTGAGAGGATGTTATATCATGAGTAAGGTAGAAATTCAGAGCTTATCTTTTAAACTTTTTTTCCTCTGGGTGTATGTGTGTGGTACTGGGGATTGAACCCCAGGCTTTCACACTGAGATACGTCATCAACTCTCTTGTTTTTTATTTTGAAGCAGACTTTCACTGATTTGCCCAGGCTGGGTTCAAACTTGCAACCTGGCCTCAGCCTCTTAGGATGCTGTGATTACAGCCATGTGTTATTGTGCAGTTTAACTCTTTAAGTTTTTAAGTATTGTTGGTTTATAGACTCAATCAGGACGGAAGAAAAAAAGACACATGGAAAATCTGGGCAAGAAAACGTGGTGCTCTTCTTGTTCAAGTAGGATGAGACATAACGAAACCTTTAAAGTAACAACACAGAGTTGGGTTACAAGATGCTCAAGTTCCAAGTTTAGTTTTCTCCTTTGGGCAGATTTGATCCAAAAACCTATTTTTTTATTGTGATAAAATATGTGTACAGAAAAGCACAACTGTCTCAAACTTAATTTCTCATGAATTGAACACAGGTCTAAGTAGCATCTGGATTAAGAAATAGAAACACTTACTCTTACTATTCCAGTGACTGCCTCCCCCTATAGTAATTAAAGCTTTCACATCTAACAGATATGTTAGTTTTGCCTGTTTCTTTAAAATATATAAATGGAACAATCCAATATGTACTCTGGGGCCTGGTTTCAATATGTACTCTGGAGCCTCAACACAACCATTTACTAGGTCAAATAATTTGGAATCTCCTTTAAAGATGATGGCTACAGTTTGGCTTTCAGAAATTGGCCAGGTATTACTTACTATGTTGGAATTAAGGGGAAACACTACTAAAACAGAAGCTGTACTTATTATGTCTTGATGGCAGTGTGATTAGAGAGACAGAACAGGCATGAGTGACATCTCTAGTGTGCTCCAGTGTAGGCCAGGAGGAAAACACTGAGGGGTTCCTCCTAGTGTGGAACCTAGAATGCACTTGGTAGTCCCTGCTGGAGCCAACAACCCCCATAGCGGAAGGAGCTTGGTCTCAGTACAGATCTATTTGTTTTGAAACTTTTAGCTAGGATTTGTCATTGTTACCCACCATGCCAAGATAACAGTAAGGAAGAAATACCTTCCCAGAAGAGTGCAATAGCATTTCTGTACTACTTTCTCATGTTAGAGAATGGACTAGATGAGGATTGGGAAACTACCACTGAAATTAATCGGTTCCTCAGTCCACACATGGGACTCATGATTAAATGGTCACATTTTATATTATATTTATTCAGGCAATAAATGCTAAATGCAGGATACAGTTGTATATTTCGCTTACTCTTTACTTTCCAGTGTGATTGGTTAATATGAATAATGTGAATATAATCAATATATATGAATATATATGTAGTATTATAATATATATGATAAATAGTGTGGAAAGTATAAGTATATAGGTATAAAGCCATCTACATAAATGTAAGGACTGGGGACAGTTCATTAATGAATTTATAATTTAGACAGGAAGATGAAACATAGGTAGATAACTATAATGCCATGTAGGCAGGTATGAATGCCAAGAGAGAGGTATTTAGAGTGACATAATTAACATTTATAGACTCCTTTTACATCCCAGGAACTATGCTAAACGTGTGACATATATTTTCACGTTTACTATCATGTAATATCACAAATTGTGCACTGTGATGTAACAGCCCTCATTTTACAGATCAGAGACAGGGAGGCTAGAAAGAACCAGAGCGGCCCTAACATAAGTGTTTGAGGGAGGCCCTGGAAGGAGAGTAGGATCTGGATTTTTGAGGAAAAGGACAAAAAGAGGAAAGAGGGGTCAGACTATTGAGGTAAATCCTAAGGCAGTGTTTAGGATGAACAGGAACAAAGATCCAGTCAGGCTCTGCTTTGGGAACAAAATCAGGGGATTTGTCTGAAAAGCTTGAATCATGAATGATCTCAGTATTAGCTGAGGGCAGACTTGAGATGAAGAAA
>RJWM01018680.1:0-40045 GCA_004363535.1 Dasyprocta punctata
GCAACCTGAGCTCCACAGCAGCCAGCCCTTGCTCAAGGCCCTCCTCTATCTGCTGCAGCTGGTCTGCTTGCTGGGAAAGGTTGTTTGCCTTTTGATTTATGTAGCAGAAGAGAGTGAGGAACAGCCAAGCCACGTGCCCCACTGTTTCATGGTGAGGGGGAGGGATATGTTTGTCTATCACTTCCAAGTCTTGCAAGACATCCCAGGTTCAAAATGGAATGTTTCTCAGTCCTCTGGTGCCTTCCAAGCTGCCAAGAAAGTGGCTGCAGTTAGCCATGGTGAAGCCAGGGTTGCTTATCAGCCAAAAGCTCTCCCTTGGTTTTGGGTGCTGTTTTTACAGCCTCCATGGCACGAGCTCACCTTGATGTCTTACTGACTGCATCGGTTGTCAGCCTGCTCAGGGAGCCCAAGGGAGATTTTCACAGGTGAGGTTCCAAGGTTGAACAACACACATGTGCAAGACATCAGCAACAACAGCAGGCAGCATGGCGCACAGGAGAGAGCAGAAGAGAACCACCTGCATCTTTATTGTATAATTCATATACGGGTTGTTATCTCACATTTACATTCTTTCATAGTGCTGTACCAGCGCATGTGTGTTTACTTGTGCTGAGTCATGGTTACAGAACTATCCCACTGTGCACCTGTGCTGGATGAGCAGGATCGTATCCTCAGGTGTGCTTAGACGCCCCAGAGCTTTGATGCAGTATCAGCGGTTCCCCACATACCTCTTTGAGGCCCTATTTAAGTTTATTTTTGGAGACACATTCGGAAGTAGTACTGCTGTATTATGGAATAATTTTATTTAAAAATTTGTGGAGTGGTTTGCAATAGTAGGTGCATCATTTCACATTTTTAATAACAGTATGGTGCAAGAGTTCCAGTTTCTCATGTACTCTCCAACATTTTCCCATGCATTCATTTATTTATTCAGTGCTGGGAATTGAACCCAGAAATTTTGCATGCTAGACAATCACTCTGTCATTGAACTATACCCCTTCCCTCTTTTAAAATATATATTAATTAGGCAAAACATTGGGTTTCAGTGTGGTATTTTCATGTATGTACTATATTTGATCATACCTATCTCTCAGTTGCCCCCACTGTTTAATAGTAGCTCTTTTCATGTTGTTACACCATTGAAGTTTTGCTTTGCATTTCCCTAATGGTTAATGCTATTGAATATCATTTTCTCTACATACTGTTCATTTTTAAAGTTGTTTTAAAAAAGTTATGTTTATTAAGGTAGTAGGGATTTAACCCAGGGGCTTGCACATAAACTACACTCCCAACCACTTTTGTTTCTTACTTCCCTTTATCTTTTATGTTTTATTGCAAAAAATAGATTAACTTAGCTTCAAAACACATAGAACTTAATGGTATGATTGTGTGGCTCTGAAAACTATTCAAAACTAAATTATGTCATGGGATATAGACCTTTGATTCAGCTTCTCTTTTTGGCTATTCTGTTTTTATAATCAAAGCATCTGATTGTTTCTGTAGGTGCTCTCTTTGAAGATTCATCCACTCTCAGTTGGAGACACTTGAAGCAAATATTGTACTGAACACATACAACCATTTTCTATTGTCCCCTTCCCCTGAACAATATGGTATAACAAGTATTACAATTGATGGTGTGTTATTATAACTAGTATAGAGATTAATGTATACTGGAGGATTTGTGTAAGTTAATTCCACAGTATGCCACAAATCCAGGGACTTTAGTAGCTCTCACCATACCTCCTCATGGTATTCTAAGTTGCCAGCCAATAAAAAAATAGGAGAAAATAGTTTTCCAGTGTCTTCTTTTATTTTCATCTTCACAGCAGAAATATTTCTTTGTTCTAAGGGGAAGCTGAGAGCAATGTTCTTTGTTTTATTAAGTCCTGGGAAAAGTCCACTGGCATTAGTAGCTGGAGATTTGGTCACGATCTGAGAGAGGACAGTGGCTTCTTGGGATCCCTGTTGATAAGGTCTTCAGAGGAACATTGGACAAATACTCAAGGGAAGATGACCAAGCATAGCTCCTGTCATTGGGTTGAAGTCTAAAGGGGCCACAGGATGACAGATCATGGCTAGAATTCTAGCAAAGTTTGTGTAAGCAGTGACTCCCTGGAGGGGCTGGTACCTTCATGGGCTGGGTGCATATCCTGGTAGAAGGAAAGGCTGCTGCATCACCAAGGTGAGACATTTGCCTGAGACACACAGCAAGGCACTTGTAAAACTGAGGCTGCAGGTCAAGTTCCAAGGATTGCTTTTTAAGACTGGGCAAAGGCAGGGTAGCCACAAACATCCCTAGACCACCTCACAACCAGCCCAAGGATTGACCCAACAGAGAAAACAGAAGATTCAATAGTATGTATAGAGCTAAACCATGCCTTCCCATGAGCCAGCAGAAGCCGTGCAGACTTGGAGGAGAATCAAGAAGTCAACACTTTCCTTCCTGTGAGCCAGTGTCAGCCACATGGGCCAGGATGAGAATCAAGAAGCCAACTCTATTGGTTGATCCTGTGTGCCCCTGCAAGGACTTGTAATTTGGACAGGGCTGAGTCTGGCATTCATGATTGGTTTGTTGTCTAGCGCTGAGATTGGTGGTGTGAGTGCTGCACCCGCCCAGGGGTGGAGCTGACATACAGAGTTAGGGTGGGATGAATGCGTGTCTCTGTCTCTCTCTTGCCCAGTTGACCTTGCTGTTTGGTGGCCTCCATGAATGGCTGCTCTGCCACACCACGTTGCCTTGGAGCCAACTGAGTATGGACTGAAACCCCCAGAAAACTGTAAGAAATAAACATTTCCTTCCCTAATTTTGGGTGTCAGATATTTTGTCCCAGCAATGAGTGATACGTAGCTAAGACAGAATTTGGTACCAGTGGAGTGGGGTAATTGCTGTGACTAAAGCTGACCATGTGGTTCAAGAGCCTTTGGAAATGACTTGTGGGAAGAATTTGGAAAGGTTCAGAGATGTTGCCTGAAAGAGTGGCGCTGGAACAGTTTAGGCTGTTCTGTATGGGAGATTCTGGTCAGAGCACAGAAGACCAGAAGGCTGATGGTAAAGACCAGGCTTGAGAGGTTTCTGCTGGGAAGAAGGACTGCTTCGGGTGTTGGACTCCACACAATGTGTGTTATGGCTTGGCAGAAAGTTTGTCTGCATTCTGCCCGTGCCCAGAGACTTTGCCTGAGACTGAGATTGGGGTGATGGATTGATTAGTCTGGCAAAAGAAATTTCAGGACGACCTAATGTTGAAACAGTGGTCTGGCTATTGTTGGGGGCTCTTAGCCAGATTTATGCTGCGAATCAAAAGCAAAGAGCCCAGCATGGTGAGTTTGGCCAGAAAGTTGTGGACTGTAAAGATAGAGCTGAGACCTTGATTGCTGAGAAGGAATAGAGAAATAAAAAAGATGGCCTGGGGACATCCTGGGAAGCAGCAGGCCTCCACCTTTTGCAGCCTCAGGCCTTCAAAAGTGAAAGAGTTTGCTCAGAGGAAAAAGCCACAGAATGCCATGTTCTAGAGTGGCAATGGAGGACACACCAGATTCCAGAATGGCAGCGGCTTAGAGAAGCTGTTCCTCACAATCAGGCTCAGAGAGCTCAGCAATCCAGGCAGTCGACCCCTACAGCCAAGAGAGAGGAAAGCCTGGCTACTGTTCCAGGTGGCAGCAGACCTTGTTGGCAACCACGTGGCACTGGTTTTAGGTGCAAGGAAAATGCACAGATTCTAAGGTTAAGGCAGCTTCCACCCTGCCTGCAGAAGGCAATATGTAAAGATGTAAGGGTGAAGCCAAGGAACATGGATCATCCAAGGAAAGCTATGGAAGTTAAAACGCCTGGAAGTGCCTCAGGGATGGAGTCACTCAAGCCTTTTGGAGCTTGCAACAAGATTGCTTCAGATGCTGAGCAGAGAACTCCAGGACTTAATGTTTGCCCTGCTGGATTTTGGACTTGCTTTGGTTCCAATGCTTTGTATTCCCGTTTGTAACTTTTGGAATGGTATTGTTATCTTGTGCCTTTATATGCTTCAAGTGCTTAACCTCGTTTTCATTTGTACAGGGGTTTACAGCTAAGAGTTTGCCATAGATCTTGGAGATTTGGGACTTAGACTTTTCAACAGTGCTGAAACTGTTGGGACTTTGTCAACTCTTGGAGATGGACTAAATCTCTTTTGTATTAAGGATGTACATGAGTCCTTGGGAGTCCAGGGGTGGAATATATTGGGTGATACTATGTACCCCCAAGTCCTCATATACTTTTGATGGGGCTGAGTCTGGCGCTTGTGATTGGTTTGTTATCTTGCACTGGGATTGGTGATGTGAGTGCTGTACCCGCCAAGGGATGGAGCTGACATACAATGTAAGGGAGGTGGGGTCTTCCTTTTTCTCACTTCTGTGCTCTCTCTTTCTTGCCAGGTTCCTGTGCTTGCTGTTTTGGTGGCTGCCATAAACGGCAGCCCCACCACCCCATGCTGCCTTGAAGCCAACTAAGTATGGACTGAAACTCCTGAGAAACTGTAAGAAATAAATCTTTCCTTCCCTAATTTTGGGTGTCAGGTATTCTGTCTCAGGAAAGAGTGAAAAGTAGCTAAGCCACCAACCCCACCTTTCTGTGAGCCAGCAACAGCCATGCGGGCTAGGAGAAGAATCAAGAAGCCAAACTTTGCCTTCCTATGAGCCAGAAGCATCCATGTGGGCCAGGAGGAGATCAAGAAAGAAAGAAGCCAGCCCATGCCTTCTTGCCATGTGGCAAGAAGAGCAACCCTTGGCCTGTAAGCAACCACTGATTCAGAGGAACTCAGGCTGAGATGATAGCAAATGAAGTAAAAAAAATAACTTAATGCTCATATTGTTTGATTGGCTTTGCAGGCCTAAAGCTGGTAGTCTGAGTGTCTATTTGGTGATAACAATAACAATATATGTTATAGCAACTGTGGGGGATTTCCTTGTCTTGTTCTTGAAATCCAATTTTTTAAAATTATGATAGAAAGGTAAATAAATTATTAATAAAATTTTAAACAGTGTCTATTAGTTTCTAATGGAGACAGTTTCAAAACCATTTTGTAGAGGAGAAAAAGAAAAATCTTTGTTTTTAAATTTTAAGCAAAAGGAAAGTAAGAAACCAAAATAAAACAATTTCACAACCAGCCAATAAGAGAGTAACAATCATCAGCACATTGCATATTATTATATTCCCAGAAATTATTTAGGATAAAAGATATAGACAAGAAACATTATCCATTTTTGTTATGATTGCTCGATTGTTTTCAAATAAATATTTCACATTAAAAATGAAATCTGAAGATGATCCTGAGAAGATTACTTTTCACTCAAAATTCTTTTCCTTTAACTGTCTTAACTAATTTTTTATATACATAGATTTTGTTTCAGTTCATCACACCAGTGCAACGAGATAGTCACATATGTGTGACTTATTTAGTTCACTGAGAAGTATATTTTCAGTACTTATCCATTTAAGAGTGAAAGTGTCTAGTTTATCATTCTTTATAGCTGATTAGTATTCCATTATGTAGAAATACCACATCTTTTTTATCCATTCCTCAGTCAAGGGGCATTTAGGTTGTTTCCAAGATCTAGCTATCATGAACTGGGCAGCTATGAACATAGGTGCACATATATCGCTGTGGTAGGATGTTTTAAATTCTTTCAGGAAGATACCGAGAAGGTAAATAGCTGGGTCAAATGGGACCTACAATCCTAGCTTTTTGAGGAATCTCCACACTGACTTCCACAGTGGTTGCACCAGCCTGCATTCCCACCAACAGTGGAGAGGGTTTCCTTTTTGCCCACAGCCCCTCCATCATTTGTTATTCGTTGACTTCTTAATACTAGCCATTCTTTCTGGGGTGAGGTGGAATTTCAGTGTTGTCTTCATTTGCATCTCTCAAATGGCCAGTGCTGTTGAACATTTTTTCACGTAGTTATTTGCTGTTTACACTTCTTCGTCTGAGAAGTGTGTGTTCATCTCAGATGCCCATTTTTAGATTGGGTCTTTGAATCTTGGAGGACTGATTTTTTAGTTCTTTATAGGTTTTCGATATTAATCCTTTATCTGAGGGACAGCTGGCAAATATTTTCTCCCATATTGTGGGCAGTCTCTTCACACTGTTTGTGGTTTCTCTTACTTTACAAAAGCTTTCCAGTAGGATGATGTTATGGTTTATACATTGTGGCAACTTGGGAAATCTAGAAGCTTAATTAAGTAACTCAGCAGCTCTACATCCTGGGATGTAGAGCACAAGCAGTTACCTATTCATTGTGTCAATTTGAGAAGGTCAGAAGTTTAAGAGACTCAGCAGGGAGCCAGGCGTCTTACTTGTAAATATCCTCATCCTGTGCAGGAGAAGGCAAAGAGATTTGTGAATGCTACATCCACCCGGGGGTGGGGTGTCCTGTGTACAATATAAGGGAGGAGGCTTGCTCTGGCCCCCTTTTACTCTGGCTGCTTTTTGCTTGGCTGCTGCCTTGAAGTGTTGCCCCTGTGCCATGCCACCCTGCCTTGGAGCCAGCTGATTATGGACTGAAACCTCCAAAAACTGTAAGCTAAATAAACCTTTCCTTCCCTAATTTTGGGTGCTGGGTATTTTATCTCAGCAGCAAGTGAAAAATAACCAAGACAGATGAGATCCCATTTGTGGATTCTTTCTGATAATTCCTGTGCAGTCTGGCTTTTATTCATAAAGTCTTTGCCTACACCAGTGTCTTCAAGAGTCTTACCTACTCTGTCTTCCAGTAGATTTAATGTTTCTGTTTTAATGTTGAGACCTTTAATCCATTTAGATTTTAACTTAGTACATAGTGAAAGATATGGGTCTAATCTTAATCTTTGGTATGTGGAAAGCCAGTTTATCCGACACCATTTATTAAAAAGGCTATCTTTCTTCCAGTGAATGTGTTTGGCACCTTTGTCAAAGACAAGGTAGCTTAGTGTGTCTGGAGTTGTTTCTGGATCTTCTAATCTATTCCATTGACCCTCAGGTCTGTTTTTTTGACAGTACCACACTGTTTTTATCACAGTAGCTTTATAGTATATTTTCAGGTCAGGAATTGTGATGCCCCCTGTCTTGTCTTTGTTGCCCAGGATCACCTTTGCTATTCTAGGTCTCTTTTGTACCAGATGAATTTTAGGATTGTTTACTCTAATTCTGTAGGATATGTTATTGGTATTTTGATTGGGGTTGCATTGAATCTGTATAACAGTTTTGGAAGTATGGCCATTTTGACTATATTGATTCTTCCTACCCAAGAGCATAGGATATCTCTCCATCTTCTGATATCCTCTTCAATCTCCTTTTTCAGAGTACCATAGTTTTCAGTATAGAGGTCTTTTACATCTTTCGTTAGATTGATTCCTAAATATTTCATTTTTTTGGATGCTATTGTAAAAGGTATTGTTTTCCTAATTTCTCTCTCAGTGAGATTGTTATTCGTGTACAAAAATGCTATTGATTTTTGCATATTGACTTTGTAACCAGCTACGTTGCTAAATCTGCTTATTAAATCTAGAAGTCTCTTGGTGGAATTTTTGGGATCTTCTAGGTACAGTATCATGTCATCTGCAAATAATGATAGTTTAATTCTTCCTTTCCTATCTTCATTCCTCTTATTTCTTTCGCTTGTCTAATTGCTCTAGCTAAGGTTTCCAAAACTATGTTGAATAAGAATGGAGAGAGTGGACATCCTTGTCTAGTTCCTGATTTTAGAGTGAAAGCTTTCAGTTTTTGTCCATTTAGTATGATGTTAGCTATCAGTTTGTCATAGATAGCTTTTATTAGATTGAGATAAATACCATCTATTCCAATTTTCTGTAGAGTTTTTATCATGAATGGGTGCTGGACTTTATCAAAAGCTTTTTCTGCATCTATTGAAATAATATGACTTTTATCCTTGGCTCTGTTAATATGATATATTACATTTATGGATTTACATATGTTGAACAATCCCTGCATCCCTGGGATGAACCCCACTTGATCATGGTGTACAATATTTTGTTGATTTGCTGCAGTCTATTTGCCAGTATCTTATTAAGAATTTTTGCATCAATGTTCATTAGGGAGATTGGCCTGTAATTCTCTTTCTTAGTTGGATCCTTCTCTGGTTTTGGAATGAGAGTAACGTTTGCTTGCAAAAATGAATTTGGGAGTATTACTTCCCTTTCAATTTCATTATAGTTGAGAAGTAGTGGTGTTAGGTCTTCATTAAATTTCTTGTAGAATTCAGCAGTGCATCTATCGGGGCCTGGGCTCTTCTTTGTTGATAATTTTTAAATTACATCTTTAATTTCATTAATTGATACTGGGTTTTTTAGGATTTTTATATCATTTTGATTCAACTTTGGTAATTCATCTGTATCTAAGAATCTGTCCATTTCTTCTATATTTTCCATCTTATTAGAATACAAGTTTTCAAAGTAGTATAGATAATTTTCTGGATTTCGACAGGGTCTGTTGTGATTTCACCCTTTTCATTCCTAATTGCATGGATTTGAGTCCTTTCTTTCCTTTTTTTGATAAGGTTGGCTAAGGGTTTATCAATTTTATTTAATCTTTCAAAGAACCAACCCTTCGATTCATTGATTCTTTGTATTGTTTTTTTAGTCTCCAGTGTGTTAATTTCTGCTCTGATCCTTATAATTTCCTCCCTTGTACGAGCTTTTGATTTAGTCTGCTCTTCTTTTTCTAAAAGTTTGAGATTCAACATTAAGTTGTTTATATGAACTTGTTCTGTTTTCTTGATATGGATATTTACTGCTATAAATTTCCCTCTTAAGACTGCTTTCATTGTGTCCCACAAGTTCCGGTATGTTGTATTGTCATTGTTGTTCAACTGTAAAAACTAATTTCTTCTTTAATTTCATCTGTGACCCATTGATTGTTCGGTAATGTGTTATTTAATTTCCATGTGTTGATGAAGTTCTTGTGGTTTCCTTTTTATCTCTTCCTCTTGGATTGTTCCTTTTACCAAGATATAGTGACCTTCTTTGTCTCTCTTAATCAGTCGTGGCTTAAAATTAACTTTATCTGCAAATAGAATAGCTACCCTTGCTTTTTTCTGAACTCCTGTTGCATGGAGTATTGTTTTCCATCCTTTGACTTTCAGTCTGTGGGTGTCTTTTTTAATTAAATGTTTCTTGTATACAGCATATTATTGGATCTTGCTTCTTGATCCATTCTGCCAGTCTATGTCTTTTGACTGCTGAATTGAGACCATTAACATTGATGGTTAAAACTGACACATATTGACATCATTATCATGTTGTTTTCCTATCATTGGCTCCCCCCCCACACTTTTTTTCCTTTTTCCCTTCCCTCTAATTATTTGTCTTTCCTGGTGGATTCCTTCTATTGGGGTTCATGGAACTGTAATATTTATCATCCCTTTCTAAAATGTCCTTCAGAACATTTTGGAATGCTGGTTTAGTGGTTGTGAATTTCCTCAACTGTTCCTTATCATGGAAGTATTTTGTTTCTCCCTCTATTTTGAAAGATAGTTCTACGGGATACATCAATCTGGGTTGAAAGTTGTTTTCTTTTAGAACTTGGAGTACTTCATGTCAAGCTCTCCTTGACTTGAGAGTTTGTGCTGAGAAGTCCACTGTGATTTTGATGGGCTTTCCTTTATAGGCAATTTGTTTCTTTTCCCTAACAGCTTTTAAACTTTTATTCTTGTATTGAGTTTCTGGAATCTTAACTATGATATGCCTGGAAGTAGTTTTTTTTTTTTTTAATCATTGTCAATTGGAGTTCTATATGCCTCACTTATTTGTATGTAAAATTTTTTCTCTACCAGGAAAGTTTTCTGACATGATGTCTGTAAAGATATTTTTAATGTCATTTGTATTATCTCCTGCTTGTTCGTTGACTCCAATTAATCTTAAGTTATTTTTCTTTGCCTCATCAAATAGCTGCTGGATTGATTTCTCATGTTCCCTTGCTAGTTTTGAGAAATCTTTCTTTTGAAATCCAATTTTTGTTTTATTCCTGTATCTACTAACTTGAGAAACTATCTTGAAGATAACAATATGCAATATAACAGCCATTGTTAAATTACTATCATCTTGTTTTGAAATCCTGTATCGTTATTGTTGTTTCATTGTTGTTGTTTCAGTTTTGTTGTTGTTATTTTTTGGTTTGCTTCTTGATTTTTCTGGGTTTCTCTTTTACAAAAAAGAGTACATACAATGCAGGTTCTTGACCAGTGCTTTTGACTGAGAATGTTGAATTGTTCATTGCTGGCTAGAGAATAATGAGGTTAAGAAAGCCACAGGAACTTGGAGAACTTATTTGGTATGTTGTTGGTATTCTAGTTTTAAAAATTTTTATTAATTTATTTATTGGTACATGTTTATTATACATAATCACCAGTTTCATTGTGGGTATTTTGTACATGCATATGATACATTTTGATTCTTGTTTTTACTTGTCCCCTTTCCCTCCCCTCTTCTTTTTCTCTTCATCTCATTTTCTTTCTTTCTTTCTTTTTTTTTTTTTTTTTTTTTTTTTTTTTTTTTTTTTTTTTTTTTTTTTTTTTTTTTTTTTTTTTTTTTTTTTTTTTTTTTTTTTTTTTTTTTTTTTTTTTTTTTTTTTTTTTTTTTTTTTTTTTTTTTTTTTTTTTTTTTTTTTTTTTTTTTTTTTTTTTTTTTTTGCAGTACCTAGGATTGAACTCATAACCTCACACCTGCCGGGGCAGGCGCTTAAGCCACTGAGCCAAACTCCCAGCCCTAGTTTTTTGAGGCAGGGTCGCACTATGTAGCTCAGGCTGGGCTTGTGCTCACGTTGTAGCCCAAGCCGGCCTTGAACTCACAACGCTCCTCCTACCTCAGCCTCCCGAGTGCTGGGATTAAAGGTGTGCGCCACCACGCCCGGCTTCATTTTCTTTCTTGTTTGGAGTAGATATGCCTATTCTTATCTGGCCAGATTTTGGTATGGTTCCCTTCCCTTCCTGTATCCTGTCCAGTGTGTAATGTGAAAGACATCACTGTGTATGCTGGCATAGAGTGGGGAGGAACAACAGCTTGTGGACTAAACTCTTAGAGCCTGTATCCTCTAAAATTAATGAGCAATGCAAGAGAGACCCAGGGCCCAAAAGCATCAGAGTAGTGAGGAGAATGAGGGCAGGGGGTCAGAAAGGATATTCTGTCCTAAGCCTCCTTTGTCCTCACCTGGCCCTGGTCCTCCCATGTTGGAGGGTCACAGTAAGGTCATTTTGTGGCTTACTAAAATGGTGCAAAGACTCTGTAGTAGACCTATTGCATACTCTTGCTCCTCACCATGGTGGATGTGGATGAAACCCTCACCAGGTGTCTTCTGCTGGCCTTGCACTTGGTCAGTGGCTAGGTTGCATGTGTTCTGCTGAAAGATCGTATTGTTACTGAAGGAGCTGTTCTCTAGGCAGTGATTCAAGTCAGAGGGAGATGTGCAGCTCAGAATGACACCCACAGAGGGGCCAAGATACCCGTGGGTAGCCGTGTATTGCTTCCCCTTGACAGATTTCTGTCTGGTATTCTTCCTAACCAGGTCCCAGAGTTCACCCATGATGAGGGGAAAGGGACAACCCCGCCATGGCCAGCATCAAAACAATGAAGACACTCTTCATGGTTTGGGATAGGTAACACTGACCAAGTGGGGGCAGGGACTTCTTTTGCAGACATGCACTTTGCTTAGGAAAACTCCAGAGGTGGCACTAGCCCACAATGAAGGCTTCCTCCCTGATGGTACAGAACACGGCCCAGATAGAGATGTTGGGGCCAGGGATACAGCTCAGCAGTCCAAGTGCCTTCCTGGAAAACACAAGGTCCTGAGTTCAATTCCTAGTACGGAAACAAACAAACAAACAAAAAAAACCAGATACAGATGTTGAGCAGAGAGGCCTGGAGGACAGTCTTTTCATTCACATCCTCACAGCTGGACATCTCTGGATTTGCCGCCATCTGGACCTAATCAGAATCAAAGCCTTGAACTTGGACTCTCTCTGCTTCCTGTAGCTTCTGCTTTTCCTGCATGTCTATGGTGTGAACAATGCAGCCTATGTACAGCAGAGATAGTGTGGAGAGAATCTGGGAATCTGTCAGTACTTGTCATTAAAGGACAAAACGAACTTCTGGGGACCTTGTACAAGCAGAGAACTTAGAAAACTGAGACGCACATTTGAAATTGCTGCGCCATTTGGAATACCTAGTAGAGATTTACAATACCTAGTAGAGAATGTAGGACATGGCTATAGCAAGTTCTGGAAACTAGAGTGAGTAGTACAGAAAATCAGCCTTCCAACCTCTGAGAAAGACTTAGAAGCCATACCCAGCACAAGTACGCAGAATACAACTAGGACAATGAGCTAGACTTTGCAGAATACCATGGAGAGCCTGTCGACTTCCTCCAGGAAGCATCCCGGGTAGCTTTTGTCACCCATCTTGGAGGGATGTTTCCCCAATGATCTGGAAGTCCTCATCATGCTTGGGGCACTAATCCATACCAGTATGTTAAAATAGTGCGATTTAGAAGTCAAGTGTGCTCAAAATCTCCTACCACACAGGAAAAATAAAAAGAGGGCATTTTAAGCCAAATTAAGGCATGACTCCACACTAATGGACTTAGAAATTAACTGAGCTGTGTTCCAATATGGATTCAATGCTTTTATTCCAAGATTCTACTTCAGGAAGTCTGGGGCGACCCCCAAGAATCTGGATTCACAACAAGCAGCCCAGTGCTTCTGGTGCAGACAGCCCAGGAACTGTGGGTGGAGAAACACGGGAGTCATGGAAAGAAATGCAGGACACAGGCCTACAGATGTGACTGAGCATGTGCTTCGTTGTGTCCTTGACTGTCAAGTGTGAGCAGGAAGGAATACCTACACCAGAAGTTTTGGAGAATTGAATGAGATGAGGTATGTGATACACTGCACATTGTACAATTGTTCCAAATTTGAATGGCTGTCAAGTGGAACAGAAATGTTTCATGGCTCCACAGGATTTAAGCTGCTAGGTGGAGAAGTAGAAGTGGAGGTTGGAGTTATGAATTTGGCTTCTGGGAAACTATCCAGCCTGGACTAGCCGTGTTGAATGGTGAACAAAAGCATGCTTTGACCTCCAAAGTTGTCACAGATGAGTCCTGGCTTCCCTAGCTGGTAAGTTGACCTCATTTCAGTGCAGCACAGCAATCCCGAATGTGAGCTCAGTTTTCTAAGTTCTCTGCTTGTAGAAGGTCCCCAGGAGTTCCATCGGTGACAAGTCCTGACAGATTGCCAGTGTCCTTCTACTTATGCTTACCTGCCCTCTCACCAGGCAGGTGAATCCCATTTATCTTCCAAAACTGAATCCAATCATTGTTTTCTGTAGCCGACTTTGCTCTCTTCAGCTACTGCAGTGACACTGAAGTAATTTTCACCATGTTTTCTAATCCTCTGCCTGTGCTTTTCCAGCAGGTACCTAAAAAAAAAGAGACTATTTCCTTTGTCTTCGGAGGCCCAGAGTAGGTGCTCAGGAAATCTTGGCTGAGTGAAGGAGGGAAGGGCTAAGCAGCGTCAGTGCTATGCAGAACTCACTAACAGTGCTACCTTTACTTACAACTTTAATTTTGTTATAAGGGGTAAGACTCAGGAATAGCTAAATGGAGAAGACATAAGGCAAGGTCTGGGATGGCCCCAGACGGCGAGATTCCACGGCTTCACCTGGAACTTTGATATGTTTGCCAATCAGGAAAAGTAGCCAAGCCTTGGCCCTCAGAGTTTTGACTGGGGTCTCATTTTGCAGTCATGATTGAGCTTGGTAATGTGGTTATGATTTAATCAATCTTTTCCCCCTCTCTCCTCCTCAAAGGTCAATCCTCTAACCATGTGGTTGGCATTTCTGGTGACTAGCAGTCATTCTGAATTTTCCTGGGCCAAAGATGAGATGTATTCTTTGTTATAATATACCTGCTACTTAACATGTTATATTCAATTTCCAATTATTAAGTCATTCGTGCATTGCATACATGTGTCATACATATGTATGAGGTTTAATTTGCTAAAAATTTTTTAAGGGTTTTGCTCAGCTTCTTGGTGTCTACATTTATGTGAATTTTGGTCTGTAGTTTTTAGTATCATTACCTAGTTTTATTCTGAGGTTAACAGTGACTTCACAAAATTAGTGAGGAAATGTACCATTATCTTGTAAGAATTTAATAGGATATAAATTATTTCATCATTAACTACTTGGTAGAGTCAATAGTGAAGCCACCTTGATCTGAAGTTTTTGGTGGGGAGATTTCTTTTTTCTTTTTTATTTAAGAGAAAGAAAAAAGACACATAAGAAAGACAAAAAGCAAAAGACACAAACAAATGACTAGAGTAAATGCACAACAGAACATTACAGGTTTACAAAACAGGATGATGGAAACTTGACAATGGTTTCAATATTGCGTATTGTTATCTTCAAAATGACTGTTTACATTAACAGATAGACATGTAAAATTGATCTAACCATACGAGTATCAATTGTTCTAAATAACGAATACATTCAGCAGTATGTTTGTTTTAGTTATCTTACATATACATAAACAGATTTATATCTTTTCTTTTTCCCTTCCTTCTTTCTGGTGGGGAGATTTCTTACATTTAAACAAAGACTAGTATTATTAGTTTGGAAGCACTACCTTTAGCAGAAAGAATTTTTCATATTATGTGTTTGTTTGTTTGTTTTTTGCCTTTTTGACACAGGATTCACTGTGCAATTCAGGCTGGCCTTCAACTCACTTTGTAGCCCAAGCTGGCCTCAAACTCTCAGCAATCCTCTGACCTCAGCCTTCCGAGTGCTGGGATTATAGGCATTCTCCATCTCTCCTGGCCATCTATTTGTTCTTGAATGAGTCTGATCAGTAGACATTTTAAATAGAGTTTTCTTCTCCAAATTTCAATTTATTGAGAAAAAGCTATTTAATCACAAGTATCTATTATGTTTCAAGGATATTTCAATACTGTATCATCTTTCCTTGGTCACATTTGTAATACATGGGTTCTCTTTTTTTATCTGATTTGGTTGGAAGGATGTTGGTTTTGCTGATTTATTCAAGGCATTTACTTTGGAGGCTCATAAATTTTCAAGAAAAAAGAAAAGTTGGGCATGGTAGTGTATGCTTGTAATCCCAGCTCTAAAGAAAAAAGAAAAGCCAAATAAAATGACAAAGTACATTGGATTCTCATTAGGGAAACAAATGATGTGAGATAAATCAATGTATTAGGTTACTGTGAAAGTAAATTCCCAGACCCTAGAGCAAGTATGGAGAACCCAGAAGAGCCCAAAAGTTGTCGTGAGTTATGGAGGCAGAGTCTGACATCTGGGTAGTTGAAGTATATATAGAAACAGGATGGACAAAACTTCAGAGATGTACGTAAGGACATCTCCAAGGACTCAGTAGAGCACTAACTGGGATATGCATACACTGAACCATCAGAGGACAAGTAAGAACTCAACTGCAGGATTACATTTAACAATTCGCAAAGCTTATCAGGAGACTAGAAGAGTTCCAGGCCTAGCCAGTTTGAATGGAAAACATAATAATTTAGGAGCTATCAAGAAGAGAATGTACAATGTTTATGCCATAATAGTGGATAGGGAATTAGATTTAAAATAAATGCTACAACAGTGCCACCGAAATGCTTACAGTTGGGAACCAAAAAGATCATATTGTTTCCTAGGAACCTGACAATGTAACTGAGAAAAAAATCATTTATAAAAGTGCAAAAAATTTTCCATTCTCCAAAACAACAAAATTCAAGGTTCAATCAAAATGAACACAAGTTAACAGCATTACACAAGCTGGGCGTGGTGGCGCACGCCTTTAATCCCAGCACTCAGGAGGCTGAGGTAGGAGGAGCGTTGTGAGTTCGAGGCCGGCTTGGGCTACAACGCGAGCGCAAGGCCGACCTGAGTTACATAGTGCGACCCTGCCTCAAAAAATCAGGGCCAGGAGTTTGGCTCAGTGGCTTAAGTGCCTGCCCTGGCAGGTGCGAGGTTGTGAGTTCAATCCCTGGTGCCGCAAAAAAAAAAACAAACAAAAAAAACCCAATATTACACAAAGTAGATTTTTAAAGCAAGGAATGTTACTGTAAAGAGGATGATAATGATAGAAATCAACTCATTAAACAGACATAACAGGAAATGTTTATTCATTTAATTCAATGACTTCAAAATATGTAAGAAAAAGTTAAGTCTATTTTTATATTCAAAGATGTCAAGCATTCTCTTCAAATAATTGATACAAACAATCCAAACACAGAAACTCAAGCAAGGACATAGAAAATTTACACAATACAATTAGCCACTGCAACCTCTGGCATTTGTAGAACTTTTCACTGAACAAGAGCACAACATACATTCATGTCAAGTGAATCTGCAACACTTGCCCAGTAGCTTATATTTGGGCCAGTAAAGTGAGTCCCAATAAATGTAAATAATTCAACTCATAAAGCATATACTTTGCAGTGGAATTAAACTGGAAATCCCTAGAAAATAAAGAAAGTACTCAAATATTTGGAAACTAAATAACATTTCTAAAGAGAGCCATGTATCAAAGAAGAAATTTCGATATAAGCTGGAAAAGATTTTAAACTTAACTAAAATGAAAACATAATGTATCAAATTTTGCATTAGGCAACTAGCACAGCTCTTAAAGGACAAAGCTTAGCATTATGCAGTTACCTTAGGCATAAAACAAAGGTTCCAAACGAAGGACTTTTTCATACTAAAAAAGTAGTAAAAGAGAAATGAAATTCAGCAAAAGTTGAAAATGAAAGTAAAAAGTCAAGCCAGGTGTGACGCAGCACCTCTGTTAATTCCAGCACTCGAGAGGGAGGCGAAGAAAAGAGGATTTCTGTGAGTTCAAAGCCAGCCTGGGTTACATAAGTGAGTTTAAGGAGAGGCTGCAGTACATAGTAAGACCCTTCAAAAAAAAAAAAAAAAAGGTCAAAATGGGGAAAAAAAAGAAAAAATTAATGAAACCAAATACTTTAATAAGATCAATAAAATTGGTAAGTTTCAATCCAAGCTGATCAGGAATAAAATAGTTATACTGTATGGATATTAACAGCATCAGGGCTGGGTGTGGTGGTGCATGCCTACAATTCTGGCACTCGGAAGGGCTGAGGATCACTGCGAGTTTGAGGCCAGGTTGGGCTATATAATGAGTCCAAATCAAACATGAATTACATAGTGAGACCCTGTCTCAAAAACAAAACAAAAACAAAAAACCAAACCAAACAAACTAAAATCAAACCAATATTAGGAATAAAAGTGGGCGTCAGAACAGATTCTACACAGTCCTAGTGATAAGGTAATATTTTGAAAATGTAAATCAAATACTTAAATAAACTAGACAAACTTGCTGAAAGACAATTTATCAAAGCTCATTCTATTGGGGGATATATATTGTGCAACTTTGTAAGTTTTATTTATTAATTTAGTATGTTTAGAAAGATATTTTTCACCTGAAATGTGTGTATATATGTTCATATACTGAAAACATGTACAGCCCTCTATCTACCATGGACATTAAACTTGTACTTAAAAACTTCCCTGCAAAACAAACTCAGTCTCACTGGTGAATTCTTCCAAACATTTAAGAAAGAAATACCAACTTTTCCATAAATTCAGGAGTAAGGAGTATCTCCCAATTTACTCAGTAAAGATAACATTATGCAGAATACCAAAACCAAGCCAGCATTAAAGAAAATGATCAACTAACATCCCCCATGAATATAGATGCAAACATATTTAAAAAGAAAACAAAAACCAAATCAAATTCAACACTTACCAACAATACCTAAAAAACAGAAACAAAAACATCATTACCAAATAGACATTTCCGCAGAAGTTCACGTTGGTGTAACACTGGGAAATCGGTCAATTAACTTGCCATTAAAAAGAGTAAAGAATTGGGCATGATGGTGCACACCTGTAATCCCTGGACTTGGTAGGCTGAGGCAGAAGGGTTGCTGGGAATTCGAGACCAATCTATGCTACATAGTGAGTTCAAGGCCAGTCTGAATTACATAGCGAGACCCTGTCTAAACAAACAAACAAACAAAAAAAGTACAAACACATACGGTATTATAGTTCCCAGTATCTAAGAACAAGCCCCACCACTTCTCGGCCTTTTGGCTAAGATCAAGTGAAAAAGTCTCCATAAATTCCTACCTTATATTCTCACCTTCATGCAGTTCCCTTCCACCCTTTACCAGAATGAGTGCATGTCACCTACAGAAGGTATCAGAAACGCTGCACAGCAGGTCCAGGTTAAGTTACAGCAGAGACTGTGGCTTGGCTCCTCTGAGTTTTCTCTAGATCACTTCTTTTGGAACTAATTATCTTCAGTGGAATACTAACAAAAGAGCAAACTACTGAGACACAGAACAGTATGGGTGAATGAAAGTAATTATGCAGAATTAAAGAAATCAATTACACTTGAGTGCATATTGCATTATTCCATATGTATAAAATTGAGTGGCAGCAAACCAGTGGTTGCCTGGGGACAGAAGACTTTATACAGGGAATCAGGTAACTTGTGGCTTCACTAGTGCAAAATGTGCACCAAAAGTTATTAAACCACACACTACTAATATGTGGTTTGTTGCAGAAAACAGACACACAGGTATGCAAGTTCTTAATTCTCTGTAAACTCTCAAAACAAAGCCATAGGGATGGAACATGTGTTGATAACTTCTACTCATTGAGGCAAGGTCCAGCTCTGTTGCTCAGGCTGTTCTAAACTCCTGGGCTCAAGCGATCTTTCTGCCTTAGCCTCCTGAGTAGCTGGACTACAGAAGTGGCTGATCATGCCTAATTACTATGGAATTACTCTTAGACGGGTCAGATTCCCCACAGTCTGTTGTTTTCTCCAACTCCCTATCAGTGTCCCTGTACTAATTATGATTTTGAGTTGTTCCAGAGATATTTGCCTGCCAAATAACAGACTTCAGGGCTCAAAGGGTCAAGTTCTCAAATCAGCTGGGAAATATGAAATATATTCTGAAAGCAAGGGAACTCAATTTAATCTGCCCCCAGACACATTAGAGATTGTCACAACAAATGCCCACTGAACAAGATGACACTGATCATACAAATAATTTTGTCACAGACTTCAAGATTGCCCATGACTTAATACTTTCTTAGAAGCACTTATGCAGCAATGCACTTTGGGCTGACACTGGATGAGAGCTATTCTTTGCCATCCTCTCACCTATGAGACACACATAGAGCTGTAGCTCTCACAAAGTTGTTTATCCCTTCATGCTCATGAAACCCAATTCTGTCTTCAACTCCACCCACACAGTGAAAGAACCTCATGGTTACAAGGAGTGTAAAAATTAAGGCATCAGTCACAGCACCAGATGAGGCAGGTTTTGAATTAGGTGCCCTGGGGGCTAGACACCCCATCACAAGTGGTACATGAGACCAACGATGTCACTAAAGAAGGGAAATGAGCAGGCAGCTCACAGAATCGGCCTGGCCAAAACTGGGTCACAACTATGCTTAAATCAACTTGGGTAGGGCAGAAAAGAATGAAAGTCCTTGATGGGCTCACTCTTGTAATATTTCCTTCAAGAGAGGAGTACAGAGACATGCCTTTTAAATCACACTGACGTGCACAAGGCAGGACTCTGCTAGTGCAAAAAAGGTAACTTCTGTCAGAGGCAATGGCAGTGGTAGAATTTTGGCAAGGGGCCTAGAAAGAAGTCAGAAAATGCAACGTGGCCCCAAGAAGCTTCCCATGTAGCTGGCACTTAAGATTTCCTCAGCGTGGGTGTTCAGATGCATGAGGCTCCATTTCTGGCTGATAGTCAGTGCACAAGACTACTGAATTTTACTCTGGTGTCAGTCGTTGTGGTGAACAAGGAGATGGAGGATTTCCTGGCAACCTAACGCCTTCCTCCAGTGTGAACTTTCCAGTGCCGGACGAGGGAGGCTCTTTGCCTGAAGGCTTTCCCACATTCACTGCATTTATATGGTCTTTCTCCAGTGTGAATCCTATGGTGTTGAACAAGTACATGCTTGTGGCTAAAGGCTTTTCCACATTCACTACACACATATGGCTTTTCACCATTGTGAACCCTTTGGTGTGCAATAAGATCAGAACTTTGGCTAAAGAACTTCCCACATGCAATGCACTCATAAGGTCTTGTTCCAGTGTGAACACTCCAATGTTTAATGAGCCTGTATTTGTGACCAAAGTACTTCCCACATTCACTGCACTCATAAGGCTTTTCTCCAGTGTGCACACTCTCATGCTGAACGAGTGTGGATTTGTGGCTATAGGCTTTCCCACACTCACTACATTTATATGGCCTTGCTCCAGTGTGGACTCTCTGATGTACGATAAGGTTAGAACTGTGATTAAAAACCTTTCCACAAATGCTACACTCATAAGGCATTTCACCAGTGTGGATCCTCTGGTGCTGAGCAAGTATAGGTTTGCGGCTGAAGGTTTTCCCACATTCACCACACTTATAAGGCCTTTCTCCAGTATGGACTCTCTGGTGCTGAACAAGCGAGTCTTTTCGGCTGAAGGCTTTCCCACATTCATTGCACTTGTATTGCCTTCGGCCACTGTAAAAGGCATCTTCCCTTGTGCTACTGCCATGCAAGCCCCACTCACTATGAGGGGTCTGGTGCTGGAAAATGCTTGAGCTGGTTGGTGAGTCCTTAAAGCTCTCCTCTGTTATAAAAGGAATTGGCGAGGGCTGGACAGGACAGCTGTTCTGAAGAAAAGTCCTGCCTGCCTCCCCCTTCAAGGATTTCTCTTCACCATGCTGCTTCTGAAGGTTTGCAGTGAACTGCAACTGTTTCCCACACGCTACACTCATGTACGGTATCTGCCCAGCATGTGCTTCCTGGTGCTCAGTCAAGTGTAAAATATCTTTCAATACCAGGCCACACATCTTGCAGGAATGAACCTTCTGCGTAGATGGGCTTCCCCTAGGAGTCCTGATCTGTGACACTCCTTTTATAGAAACGCTCTGTTCACAAGGTATCTTCTTATCCTCCACTCCACGCCAACAACCTGCAGGCAGAAAAATATTGGTGAAGTGCAGACTGACCCTGGTAAGGGGACAGCCTCAGTATAACCATGTGTCTAATGCAACTAACATAATAGACGACAGAAGTCAGGTTAGGGGGCCTAAGCTTAAGTGATGCCTGCTGTGTAGTAGCTCACATCTCATGGTTGTACAACAGAGGAAGCCTTGACAGACTGAGGACAGAGATGTGGGGTACAACACAGGAAAAAGAGGTAGGGTCTCTTTCATAACCAGATTTCCTTGGGTGCTGGGGACAGGTAAGAGGTGCAGCGGGGCTATGTTCACATCCAAGAAAATCAAACTGCTACTAGGTAACTAGTGTTTAAGGACCATGTAGGGTATGTGCATAACTCACAACACATTGAGTACAGGCCAGTGTTGGAGAGCATTGTGAAGAGAAAAATGGAGAACAGCTGAGACGTAGAAGCAGGGACACAGACGAGTTGAGAGGCCCAGGTCAGTGCACAAAAGATAAGAAATAAAGTGTGGCTAATGGCCTTGACACTGAAACGACTATGGGCAGAGAGGTTATGGAATGATTTGAACAACCCTGACATGACCCTTTACCCGTGTGCACTCACCACATCTAGCTAGTCTATCCAGCAATGACTAGAGTCATGTGCACCCAGTCAGGGACCCAGGGCCCCCTGCCCAACTCCAGGGAAGGAACTACATGGAACATGAAAGATGAGTATCTGGAGGGAAAACAGGATGGGCAAATGACCAGCACAGAGGAGAAAACTGAGTAATAGAAAATAATCTCACAGGAGTGTTAGCCCATTGGTCCTAACAAGTAGCACCCAAATTTGTCATTGCGCTTCTGGGCATAGGCATGTCAGCTAAGGGGCAGATTCTGGGGCACACAAGTGTCATGGATACAGATGGAGACACCTAGTCAGGGAGGAGACAAGATGGACATCATCTACTAGGCTGATTCTAAAGACTCTTGATTCTCAGATCCATCATGTGCAACTACTCAAAAGCAGGAGACACCAGGGCACATTGAGACCTGTCATCCAGAGTACTTCCAGTGAACTGGGGAAAGTGGTAGTGTCTGTGGCTCTGATGTAGGAAGGACATGGTTGCCCTAGGGGAAAGGGAGGGGCAAAGTGCAGTCTAAGACACTGGGGTAGGTATGATGGCCTTACCCAGTGAGGCCATTAGAGCAAAATTCTCCAGCATCACATCCCGGTACAGGAACCTCTGAGCATCATCAAGGAGTTCCCACTCCTCCTGGGAGAAGCGCACGAACACGTCCTCAAAGTTCACCTGTCCCTGCCACAGTGGGGAGAGCCAAGTCCATGAGCAACCTCTCTCCCAAGGATTCCCACCCATGCCCCCACTTATCTAACTCCTCAACTCACAGGAATACAGAACCAGGCAACACTGGTATCTGCTCATTCCTTGTAGTCCTGTTCCTCACAATGTCTCCCCATGGTAACAATAGGCAGGTAGGCAGAAAAGGACCATTTAAGGTCATGGCTCTATCTTCTGCCAGCTAATTCTTCTGGGGTTGCTAAGATCATGCTACCTGATCCACCAAACTTGGGCTCATCTGGCTCCCTTAAGCCTGGGACGAAGGCCCAGGGCCTAACAGTCTACACACCTGTCCATGAGTATATTATTCTTTAGACTTATAACTGTCCCACAACTCTGTTCCTTCACCCAGTTGGTAGCTTCCATAATCATATTTCTAGCTTACTAACTGCACTACCATTGTGATGTAATTCTCCATCTTAAACCCCAGTCTTTACATCATCTTGTAACTTCTGTCTGTCTCCAACCCCTGTATATAACTCCAGTCCTATTTGTCCGCCAGTCAACTTGATACTTCCCCTCAGTGTTCTCTAGAATCTCTTAGGACACTTCACATGACCATAAATAAAGCCCTGATATTCACAGTAAAAGATACTTCTAACACTGACCTGCCTCGCTAGGATACGGAGCTCCTATCCTTCTCACTGGTAAGTCCCAAAACCTTGGTGTATCTGTTTTTCCGTCTCACATTAGAAAATTCAATCCAATCACTTCTCCTATCTACACAGGCACCACTCTGGCCCATCTGGAAAAATGCAGTAACCTTTGTCTCTAGTCTCCTTACCCCTACCATGCATCAACAAACTTTTATCAAACCCAGTCAGTTTTCTGCTTGGCATCCAGAGGGAGGCTACTAAGCCTTGGGTCAGATTACCTCCCTCCTCTGCTCCACACTTCCCACCACCCTTGGAATAGAGGCCCTGCTCCTCTGCCAGCCATTTCAAGCCTAACTTCTGCCTCTCTGCCCTTGGTTTCTAACAGACATAGCAGAGACCTGCAGCTTTTTCAGGGTGTTCTGCTTTGCGGCGGTGGGTCCAGGGTCTTGCTATGTAGTTCCAGATGGACTTGAACTCACTATGTAGCCCAAGCTAGTCTTGAACTTGCAGCAATCCTCCTGCTTCAGCCTTCCAAATGTTGGGATTAAGGTGTGTGCTACATGTCCACATGACATGCAGTTTCTTTACAACTCCCATTTCAATGTCACCTCAAGTAATTGCTCATGCTAGCTCCTGTACCTAGAACAACTTTCCAACCTTATTCCAATGTTTGGTACAAACGGGAGCTTCTCCATATCACCCCTAGCCTGGACAGAGGACCCTGAGCTGGGGAATTTCTCGAGGGTCTTCAGATTCAAGAAATTATAAAAGCACTAGGAAACTTTTTTATGGTATCAGTCCAGGAGACCATATAGGTGAGGGTGGGTTCGGTGAGACCACAGACATTTTTCCCTCACCTGTTTAGGGACCATAATTACTCCAGCTTTCACAGCAACCTGTGGAGAGAGGGAGACTATGAGAAGCAAGAAACCACGAAGAATCCCCAAGGGTCCTGGCCTATCTCCCGCTCCTACTCTGCTGTAAAGTGACCCGGAGCTCACTGACCACCTTCTGTACTTCTGTTTTCAGGTCACCTCTGACTACCATGTTACCTTGGACTAGTTCTCAATCCTAGTGTGCCTCACCGTTCTCATCTTATCCATACCCACACTATTCTTCCCAGGACAGTCTGGAGTACTCTCTAAATCCTCAGATTGCATCTCTCCTCCATTCAGAAGCCTCCCTGGCTCCTATCGCCCTCTGAGCAGAGGTCCAGCTGCCCCGGTCCCGCGAATACTGCAGCGGTGTCGCAGCGGTCCCTGTGACGTCCTTCCACCACTCACTTAACTGGTGGTCAGCAAAGAGCTCAACCACAAGAGCCTCCACTGCCCCAGACCTAGAAGTCCGAGCTAGGATTCAGACACTGGAGCGGGGCAAGACCCGGGTTCGCACCCACCTGCGCAGCGTCCAGCAGCGCGGCCACCGCCATCAGTCCTGAGGACCTGGGAGAGAGAGGACAGGGGCGGGGATCGGGGATTCACGCCCACAGCCCAGCCCGGCCCAGAGCCGGCTCGCACGGCCGGCGCCACCGTGGAGTCCGAGGCCAGCCTCTGTACGGACAACAACGTCTTCTCTCGCGTTTTCCCTTCCTGTCACTAGGGCCCTGACGCTGCGTTCTAGGGACTGACCTACTAACTTGAAAGGAAACAATATGTCCGCTGGAGGCGGGAACAGGAAGTCCCGCCTTATCGTCCTCCCCAGCAACGGAAACGACCTTTTCTTGTGTTCTGATTGGCTTAGAGCCGCGGGGACTCCAGGGCAATGTAGTTTTTACGGCACCAAAAATGGTTCCTTGTTACATGGGCGACCTTCAGAATGTAGTCTCAGTCACTCCACGGGAAATTGGTGTCTAGGTGGAACTCGTTATATCTGAAAGGAGCTGCGACTATCTCGTGAGTGTAGTTTATTACTTATCGCAGAAATACTTAGAGGCATGTTAGTTTAGGCGAATACAGGGAATGCCGATGCGGGGCGCGGGGGGAGATTGGCGGGGGAGGCTGGTGGCAACACAGACTTCTGTGGCAGGAAGCTATTATAAATATTATGGTACTCTAAATACATTGATTTTAAAACTCTACTGGTAAGTTTTCAGAGCCTCAGCAATTTGGGTCAGGCACAAGACAGAAAAGATGCCATGTCAATAACATGAATTAAGGATGTTTGGTAGCCCTGAAGCTGATGGAGCATTCTCTTGATTATGGTTACCTCAGAAAATATTTCTCCCGCCTGTCAGTGAGTGTGCCAAACCCCGAATGTAACACACTTTATCAAGATATTTTATATTCCATATACAGAGATGTATCAAATAACTTTTAGTATTTTATAAATATCTGAAAAGATGGTTAATTTACCAAATATCATCTAGCAATGGTGTAGAGACTATTTTAGTGTAGAGAAAATTTGAAAACTTATATGTCTAATACTAAACGTATTTCTGACACTGTTCAAGGATGAAACTAAAAGACACAGCCCATTCCTATGGTTAGAAAGTTACAAACTTAAGGAGCCTGGACACTCTGGATGCCAACTGCAAGGTAAGTGTAGCTCAGCCAGAAAGAAATGTTTCTCTTACTTCCAAGTCCCAGAAAGTTATCACTACAAGGACATCTCTGCTGGTGTCAGACAATGATGGATTCTTCCTTTACGTTTATGATCGTAACCTCACATAGTTGCTGTTTCTGTAAGAGTGAGCTATGCCTAGCAATTAATGACAAAGACATGTGTAACCAACTGTAGGATATTATGTTATCTGCCCTGTACTTCCTTTTGGAAACATATATAAATGATTGGAAAACTCCAGTCGGGGTTGATGATTTTGAACCGAGATTCCTATCAGCCTGCTAATGTAATAAAGCTGCCTTCTAAAGTTCCTCTGGTGCCATGTCTCCATTTGGTCTGGTCCTGAATTCTGCATCAATGAAAAGAACAACATGAAGAATTTCTGCACAGAAGAAATCACTATCAACTAAATTGCTATACATAGCAAAACTGACTTTTATGAAAGTGTGATAGGAGACTGTGTGAAGCCAAAAAAGATAAAAGTAATGGAAAAACATTTACACATAATATAAATTACTTAATGTAATACTAAATGACAAAGAATGTTCATCCAGGAATGTCTGCAATGACAGAACAGAAGATGATGGAAAATAATGTTCATCTTTTGATTAATATAATTGCTTATTGTGGTGTGAAACATAAATATGCCTCCTTATGGTGCGAAATCAGTGAATCCCTATGTATAACTTCAGTAACCAGTAATTTGAAAGGAGGTTAATTGCTCAACGTTTTAAATCTTTTATATTTCCAAGTAGAAAGTAAATATATTCACAACCTATACCCTTGTTGTAGTCAGGGTTTTCAAGGGAATAGATTTAATACAGGATACATAATTTATAGGATTATTTATAATATTTACCCAAAGAACCAAATGCAAAAGAGTGTGAGAAATCTGTCCATGCACTAGAATGTGACACCCAAAGAGTCCAGCTGAGGGCTTGGATCCCATGGCAATATCCTGCATGAGTCCAGCTGAAGCCCTAGAATCCATGGCAATGTCCTCTATGAGTTCATCTGGGGGCCTAAAGCCCAGGACAATGTCTCATGCAAGTCTCTATCAAGGATCTGCACTTGGAGGGCCCAAAGACCAATGGTGGAAGGTGGAAAGTCTGCACCGGTGGGATGAAGGATCTGTGTCAGCAGGCTGAAGGATCTGCAATGGAGTCAGGAAGCAACATTCAACATAAGGACCAGAGCTCCCCTAAAGAGAACTGTAGCCATCCTCAGTGATAGCAAGGACCTGAGTTCCTCCCATGATGAGAACATTTGAGTTTATATCAGGAAAGCCAGTGTGACAAATTTCTCCAGGAGGACCAACCGCATGCCATCTTCCCCTCCAGTTCTCTTTTTATGCTGTTGGCAACAATCTCTAGTGGCCCATCCACACCCCACATCATCCTGATTCAGTTCAGCTGGGTGTTACAAGTTGCCCATTAGTTAATTCACCACAACCCTAATAATTCTTTATACTTTTAGCTTAAGCATAATTAATACATAGAATCAGAATGCTGTACATCAGCATGTTCTGTCAAAAATACAGTATTAACTCAAAATGAGTCATATCCCAAGAGCAAATCTTTCAGAAAGTATGACTTCTAAAAAAGAACAAATGAAAATCTTTGTGATCACATTAAGCAAATATGTCTACATCCAAGGTAAGATGAACAGAAAAATTGATACACTTGACTTTCTCTAAATTGAGAGAATCTGTGGAAAGAATCTTGTCAAAAGAATCTTGAGAGTATAATAAAAGGGAAGCCAAACACTGAATAAAAATATTTTTAAGTCACATATCCTGGGTGAGGACTTGTGCAAGGAATATATTAGCAAATCTCAGAATTCAAGACTATGACAATAAACAATAAAAATAAGTAAAAGATTTGAACTGATAATTTTACAGAATAATTAAACCAGTTGCAAATAAGCACGTGTAGATTTGCTCAACATCATTAGTCTTTTGGAAAATAAAAAGTAAAACTAGTATGAGCTATCACTACATGCCAGTAGTTTGGCTAAAATTAAATATACTGACCATACCAAGTGTTTCAGATGTTAGGCAGGAAGTTAGTCATTAGAAGATTGAAGACATGTAGTTGGGGGCTACTTGAAAAACAAAGAAAACATGATTCCCCCCCTTTCTTAATCCTTAGCTATTGATACCATCCATACATGTCTGCAGTTTCAAACTTTAGCTCAAGGGAATA
The DNA here is from genome assembly GCA_004363535.1 of Dasyprocta punctata. NCBI lineage: Eukaryota > Metazoa > Chordata > Mammalia > Rodentia > Dasyproctidae > Dasyprocta > Dasyprocta punctata. The sequence continues at coordinate 27,734 of RJWM01018680.1, forward strand.
TAACCTCCTTCAAGTCTGTTGATAAGGGCCCATACAATCCAGACTGTGAGTGAGGGGTTGGAAAACATCAAGGTCTCAAATTAAGGAAAAACATCCACCTAGGGAGTAAACGGGGACCCACTTGTCAACACAGCCCATCTTCCTTGTAAAACAGCAGTAACCTCAAAGGAAACGTATTCTTTGTAAGGTCCAGTTAACCAGATAAATGTAACTTGAGACCTCATTCAGTGCAACCACCAGCTTGGTGTTTCCCCACCTTCACACCCGAAGATGTATTCTCTCTCTCTGTCTCTGTCTCTGTCTCTGTCTCTCTGTCTCTCTCTCTGTCTTTCTCTCTTCCTCTCTTCCCTCCCCCATCTCCTTCTCTCTCTCTCTTCCCAAAAAGCTATCATTTTGCAATAAACTCTTGCTACACTATATATAATGGCTTAATGGCTTACATGTATCAAGGATACAAAGAATCTAGATGTAATGCCAGTTCCTTTCCATGTCAGGACCTTGCAGTATTAGGTTGCAGCTTTCAGAAACAGTACAGAGGTCTGGAAAACTATGTTGATGGTGGAAATAGGAAATGATACACTTACCTCTGAAAACAGTTTAAGCGGGTACTTACCATACAGTCTACTCAAGTAACCATCAAGTTTACTCAAGTTATATAGAAACCTGTGTTCAAAAAAATCTTAAGGCAAATATATAGAGGTTCTATTAGCCTATGATTTCTCACAAAAAGTCCTTAGTAAATGAATGACTAAAAAACAATGGTGTACTGGAGGTATAGCTCAGTGGCACAGTGCCTGCCTGGCAGGTGTGAGGTCATGAGTTCAATTCCTGATACAAAAAACAAACAAAAAACCAACCAACAAACAAGCAACAGCAACAACAACAACAACAAAAAAAAACAATGGAGTACTACTTGGCAGTATAAATAATGAAGTGTTAACAGGGATGGTAAGGGTGAATCACAAATGTATCATACTGGGTGAATGAGGTCAGGCTGCAAGCAGTTGAATTCCACTTACAAGACTCTAGAATGTTGTGTCTTTAAAACTCCAAGGACTGAGATCATACCCATGGTTTCCAGGGATTAGGTACACAAAGAAGAAACATGAGGCAGGAGAGAAGAAGGCTGGTAACAGAGCACTGAGTACACAGTCATGTCCAGTTCCTCACATTACACCTTCCCCACCCGCTGACCTCTTTTGTCCTCATTCCTGTTACTCCAAATTACCAGTCTTTTTTCTGACCTCACCTCTGGCACTTGCTTTGACTTTTAGAACCATATTTTAAAGATAGTTCTCCTACAGCTTCTCCCTTCTCATTTTCTCATCTCAATTCAATTATTGCTCTGTGAAAGTCACCCACATCCAGCCTGTTCAAAGGAACATTGTTTCCTAACACTGTTTAAAGATTGAACTCCTTCCTCAGTTCAACTGCCATTCCTTCACACTTTTCCCCTTCCTATTTCCCATTAGTTTCACCACCATATGCAGAATGACAGCTGCATTCTTCCATTCTATATCCCATTCCCCCACATATAGTATATGGGTTTAGGCAATTATACTAAATTAGACCATTGTTTTCTAGGTGTGGCCTAGGAGGAGACACGTTACTACATATATTTGGCATGTGTAAAGAAAATAACTTTTTCCTGTATTGTTAGTCATTTTTTGTTTTTTCAATCTTCTGCAGAGCAAAAAAAAAAATGAGGTAAGGCTCAAAGTTGGAGTTTCAATGACAGAAAAGAAAGGGTTACCGTCATCAGGAATAGATGCATTCTTGGGGATCTTTGGATCCTTGGTTTTACTTGGTCCTATTGGAGCTTCAGAATAGTCCATGATTACCAAGACACCATCTACATGGAATGTTGTCTTTGGGTGTAAGACTTGGACAATACCAGAAGATAGGAATACTTACCTGTTGTGGAGTTAAACTGGCCCTCTGAAATATCATGCTTCCACCACCCCAAGGACAAAATTCTATTCCTTTATGGTGGCATTAATTTTTTCTAGGGATAGTGCTTATAGAAAGTTAGCCCAAGCATTAGGCAGGTAGTTAGACCTTAAATAGATCTTAAGGACAAAGGGAATCAAAACAACCTGCTTTGCCAGTTACAGTTTTTAACCAAAGAAATAAAACCTCAGTGTATAATCTATAATTAGTGTATAATTTATTATTATCTGTGGGTCTTAGATAAAATGATAACCCTGTGAGGGCATTCATAACCCCAAATACCCACTATTTGCTCTATTTTTTCTTTTCCTAGAAACGCTTCAAACCCTAGTCTTGAAAGCTTCACTTACTTTATAGCTGATAGATTATAGTCAGATGCTTAGCTAAGCAGTTAGACATTAAACAGCAAGTGAAATTTGGTCAATTTCCCAAAAGGCCTCCTCCTTCCCCTACCTGGCCATAAAACGATGGGAAGGGGAACAAACGGTTTTATCTCAAGGTGGACAAATTGCCCTATATTCACCTCTTATGTGTCAGTTAACCAGATGTATAAGAAAGTCTCATAACGTTCTAAAGTAATGATGGTTTTGTAAGAAATGGTATCCATGACAACCCTCTGACTTTGTGAATCTGTGCAAGGAGAACAAAGGATCAAAGTCAGCAGTTTCAACCTCCTGAATTAGCTACTGCTGACTGCTGCAGCTCCAAATAACCAAATAAATCTTACTTATTTCTTGACTCTTGGTTTCCTGTAGGTAACTTTCTCAAGTGTGTCTTTACAACCCTACACAGCACAATGAGATCTATGGTCAGACAGTGCACACGGCTTCACTGAATTCCCAGCCAGAACTTTAGGGCCATTTGTTCTTAACACCAGAAACCCAGATATTTAGTATTCCTGGTTGCTATAGCCCAACAATGACACAAATGTGAACAAAAGTAACATTTCAAGATCGATGTTTTCATTCCTAATAGATATGAAAATATTCCTGAAGGCTAAAAATAGAATGGATCCTAGAAGTTATAGTGAAAATTTATAGACCCAGAATTTGATTTTGTTTTTCTTTTTCTTGGACACAGGGTCTTGCTGTATAGCTCAGGCTGTCCTTGAATTCACTGTGTAGGCCAGGCTGGCACTGAATTTGTGGTGATCCTCCTGTGGAAACACAGAATTGGAAGGAATGAAAAGGAAAACTGGAAGTGGTAGGGTGATGGCTTATGGATTTGAACCCTGTTGTTCTACCCAAACAGGTCTCTGTTTGTTTCTTTTTTTATTTTAAAAAGAAAAAACCAGATAAATCAATAAGCAAACAAACATAAAAAAAAGAAAAGAAAAATGACAACAACAACTAAAGAAAAAGCAACAGCTATATAGGGTTTCAAAACAAGATGATAGGAGTTTAACAATGGTTGTGATACTGCACATTGTTATCTTCAAAATAGTTGCTTAGGTTACCAGACACAGGAATAAAACAAAACAGTAAAACGGAACAAAACATTGGATTTCAAAAACAAGACAGGAGGAAATTCCCCACAGTTGCCACAATGCACACTGCCATCCTCCAAATAGATGCCCAGACCCCCAGCCCCAGGCCTGCAAAGTCAACCAAACAATACAAGCATCCAGCTATTCCTTTCACCTCAGTTGCTATCATCTCATCCTAAGTCCTCTGAATCAACCAGTTGTTGACTGTGGGAGGGGAGAGGGGATTCTCTTCTGGTTTCCTAGCCCGCCCACCACTGGCTTATGGAAAGGCATAGTTCCACTTCCAGGGCATGAGAGCAGGTAGAGTAGCTTGTGATGCCAACATCACTGCCTGCTTTTCATGGCCTTCCTTTTCCGTAGGTTCCTTTGCACAGTCATTCACAAACCATGCAGAGATCCCTGGATGGTGCCCCAGATCCTCACTGTCCTTAATTGCCACCTATACTAGCTATAGAGCCTTTGAGATGGTTGTCTTCTGGGACTCTTTGCTTGCTATTTTCTCTACTCTTCGCAATGTCAAGTCCCTGGGTCCAGATCAACAATTACTTAGCAAACATTGGTGTGAGATCCAGGAGGTTTTAAAGTTACAGTGATCAACATTAGAAAATATTTGGAGGTGGAAGTTGAACTAGGAATGCTCAGACAGCCTTAGGTCTTCATTACGTCTGGCGGAAGTAGGGGGAGGAGGGAGGAGTTAATCCTGGAGTGTTAACCCGAGTAGCTCGGCCTTAATTTCAAGATGTGAAGGGAAGTGTGGTACAAAGAGCCAAGTGCATGTTGGGAGGGAGCATAACGGATGGCCTCAAGGTCACTGTACTGCAGGCCAAGGGCGAACATTGACCAAGGTCTGGAGAATTTGGGATAATGATCCGGAGGACCTTAGGTGAATTGTCTGGCAAGAGAAGTGCAGGGTGCCGATATCAAAGGCAGGGAGCCTAGATAGACCCAATCTGTCTATCAGACCGTTATTGTCAGCTGAAGAACACAGTGCTCAGGGGATCTCGAAGTGAGGCTGGCACCGTCAGTGGCACTGGGACATGGTAGCTTCTCTGAGGTAGAGGGTAGGGAGAGTTGAATAGGGGTGGATGTTCGAGGTGATGCCAGGAATCACAGGAAGAAGTCTGCAGATGAACTCAACTCTCCTCCTCATGGTAGGGCTGTGTGTCCTTTGAGGATGTTGCTGTCTACTTCTCATCGGAGGGGTGGAGCCTGCTTGATGATGCCCAGAGGCTCCTGTACTACAGTGTGATTCTGGAAAACTTTTTGCTAATGGTTTCTCTGGGGAGGATCCTCCCACCCCATTGCAGCATTCTGGGCTGACTCAGCTCTTCCTCTGCTCTATGGGGACAAGTATGTCCTTCCCAGAGCTGGACAATGGGCACCACTTCTTTCCCCAGTGTCCTGGAGGACTACTGTAGATGATAGGCCTGTGCTGTGTACATATAACCTTCTTTCCCCAAACTACCTGAGGGCCATGTAAGAAGGAGATTAGGGATCAGGAGTCTTGACAGTCAGCCTAGAGCAGTGATGGCAAAAACTTTTAGAGACTGAGTGCCCACAATACACTTATTTATTGCAAAGTGCCACCAATACAATTAAACCTGAATGTACGATGGTTGGCTGCTGGGGTGAGTTGACTTGCAGGCTGACGGAGAGGGCTCTGTGTACCCGCTGCAGTAGGTGTGCCATGGGTTTGCCACCAGTGGCCTAGAAGATCTCACCCTGTTATCCCCTCTGTGGCTTGGTTGCAGTGTGTGAATGCACAGGTGTTCTGTGTCCCCAGGTTTCGCTGACATATCTTGGATCTGCCAGTGGCTGGAAATGGGCACTGATGTATTCACAGCTTTACTGAACTGTCCCTGTAAGATGTTTCTCTAAGGTTCTCCTTGTATTTTTCAGGGTGTTTTTTTTTCTTGTGTCATGGGATAGATCATTCTGGACCAGAGCTGACTGCTTACCTTTCCTATCTTTCCCTTAGGACTTGCGTCTTCTAGGACCTATGAAATTACTCCACCAGAGTTCTGTGGAGAGCTCTTCATGCCTGTGCAGGAAGCTATGACCCAAGACATTCCAGAAAGTACTTGGAGGCTAGAACTGGGGAAGTACAAATTAAAAGGCAGATTCATGTCAAGTCTCCTGAGTGCTGGGATTACAGCTGTGTGCCACACCATTTCTGTCTCTTAGCCCAGGACTGTCCCTCACCTATGTGTCCTGTTTTACCTATTCTGTAATACCCTATGACAGTGGCTTTTTTTGAATGGTCATAAAGTATCATGTATCCCTGGGTAGCCCTAGAGTACAGGCTATTCAATTATAGTTGGTTTTTCTGGGCCTGGACATACCCATCTGCACTGTGTTCTTCATCTCTAGCAGCTGAGATCCTATGGAAAACCATGTACAGAGGAGCATAATGATGATCCTGCCATTCCTCCCTGTGCCTCTGCATCCTGTGTCCTTGCTACTAATGAGGCTCCCAAGCTGTGAGCTGCCCTGACCTAGCACCCTCATTCTGCTGGAAGCCCCAGGGACTCACTAGTGGGGGTGCCTGACACACATTGTGAATGTGATACCTCATGTCAGAATCTACATATACTTCATCATTGTTTCTGTGGTTCAGGCTCTTAGTGTGGAGTGAAGGCTGAGGAGGAACCTTCAGATCAGCATTTGGGCTAAAGGATTTTCCACATTCACTGCACACATAAGGCCTTTCTCCAGTGTCAACTATTTGATGTATAAAAAGTTTAGATTTATGACTAAATAATTTCCCACATTCACTGCATTCATAAGGCTTTTTCCAGTGTGCAGCCTCTTGTACTGTACAAGTAAATACTTCTGACCAAACACTTTCCCACATTGACTGCATTTGTAGTGTCTTTTTCCAGTGAGCAAGATCTCTCCACTCTCAGTGCTCCTGGGTGGCTCCCCTCCACAGTGAGCCACCTGGTGCTTGAGAAAACACAGGATAGTCAGGAAGTCTTTCCCACCCTCCTTGCTTTGTAAAGCCTTCCCTGACAGGTGGATTGTGCAGCTCTTCAAAACACAGAGCCTGTCCTCTTCTCTTTTAAGGGTTTCTCTCTACAGCACAGCTTCTGGTGTGTGCCACCATTCCATGTGCTAGAATAGATGTTCTTACTTTTTCTTTTTTTGAAGTCGAAATTTATCTATTTGTGTTTCTATTGATGGTGCACTGGTTTTGCATCATTTCTGTTTTAATGTCTGACTTCTGATATCGAGTCTTACGAGGTTTTTATAGCTTGTAGTATAAATAAGGAATTAAACATATATAGGAATGTTTACACGGGCACACATATCCTGTGTCTGAGAAAATCTGGCAAGCAGTGTCATTGCAGTAGCTGTGAGCATATTTATTATCCAGAGATTGGTCTATAAATATATTTTTGTCATAAAAGGAACCAGCACACCTTAGGAAAGAGGATGTTTCCGGGAATGGACAGGAATGATACAGGTTGGGTGTAGGAAATATTCTTGTATTACAAACTTTTGTTGACAGAATAATGTTGATGGATTAATTTTCTGTTGCCATCCTAGGAAATGACCATAAACATGTGACACAACACAAATTTACTACCTCATAGTTCTGTAGGTCATAAACAAAACCTGGGTTTCACTAAAGCAAAAATGTTGGCAGGATTGTGTTCCTTTCTGGAATATCTTAAGGAAAATTCTATTTCTGGCCCATCTGAGTTCTTGGCATATTAAAGTTTTTTTCCCCTTTTTTAGTTGTAAGACTGAGGTATGCCAGTGCTTCTCTGGCTGCTTAAACACTAATTCATTCATTTATTCTCATCCTCACTCTTTTTGCTCTCCCTCTCCTATGGACTGAACCCAGGGCTTTCCCACTGAGCTATCTCTGTGGCCTTTTTTGGCGGGGGGCAAGGTATTGCTAAGCACTTAAGTTATTCAGACTGGGCTCAAACTTGTCATCTTTCTGCTTCAGTCTCCCAAACTGTTGTGATAGTATTTCTTGACTAAGGTATAATATATGTCACACAGCCCATTAGCAGATAAAGCCTCCCTAAGACCATGACAGGAATTTAGAACTGAAAGGGATTGTAAGTGATCATACAATCCCATCACTTCTTTTATCTGACTTGAACTTTATTTCATCTAATATATCCTCACATTTATACTTACAATACATGTGGAAACATTACCTGCCATAAAAATGAAATACTATGCTTTAATGATATCTTCGATTATATGATAAAAGTGTTCAAAATTTAGGAGCAAGGTATAGATTAGTGAATTTAGCAGAATACTTCCCTTGCATGTGTGAGTCCCTAGATTTTATTACAACCATGCACAAAAATACCCCTAGCAGAAAACTGAGTTTAAAAAACACATTAAACCAACAAATACTGCCTTAATAGTTTAAAAATACCATTATCATTTGATGCTATTTTTTCCTGATGTGATTTTTGCCAATATTTGAAAACTATCCTGTCTTTTAAGTTTGCTATAGTGAACAATACTTATTTGTACAATAAAAAATTTTAATGTGCAGAGGAGTAACTTGGTGCATAAATGAAGTCAAATAGTTTTTTGTAAATATTCTACAAAGCAGTAATCCTTTAGCAACACTGACAGACACAGAACAATCAATGATGAAGACTATAAAAAGACAAACATATTAAGGATATTGAGCAATTTTACACCAACAGTTTTAGAAACTTATGCGATGTTACATATGTCCTCAAAAACAAATACAGAAAACTGACTTAGAAAGAAACTGTGTATCCCTATATGTAGTTAAGATATTACATTCATTTTTTTAGATCTCTCAAGTAACTGAAAGCCTCAATAGTTTAATTGAATTCGACTAAACATTAAAGTAGTAATAATAGCAAAATCATACCTTGTATTTTCCAGAAAACAAAAGGATCACTTTCCAACTCATTTTAAGTGGCCAACATTCTGATATCAAAACCTACTGAGGATGCTGTATTAATTGATTTCCCATTACTGAGACAAAATACCTAACAACTGCAATTTAAAGGAGGAGACATTTATTTTGGCTCACAGTTCCAGTGGGTTTAGTCCATGGCTGGCTAGCTCCCAGGCAGAATTATACAGGAAGGTTGGGGGAGCTGGAGACAAGAGTTCCAGTGACCAGACTCTTCTAACTAGACTCTCCCTCCTAACAGCACATTTAGCTACTGAACTTATGAATAGATGAATCTTGTGGTGAGTATTTAACTCCCCTGATCCAGTCATTTCCCAAACATGAGGCTTTTGGGGGATATTTTAGATCTAACCATAACAGAAGCCAAGGGAAGAGCTCAGTGATGAATCATATGTTTAACTTGACTTAGGCCTTGGGTTCATGCCCCCTCCCAACCCTAGTGAGTGGAAAAAAATAATCATTTTCTCATTAACACAGGTGAAAAATCCTAACTACATAGGAAACCAAATCCAGAAAAAAAGAATCACATTAGAGAAAAATATCATTTGAATACTAAACTGTGGGGAGTGGCAGAGCTGGAGATCTATCACACATGTGAGGCTAAAGCACAGGCAGCCTGAGAATACAAAGCACCTGAGGCAAGTCAGATAAACAAGTTGTTAGGCAGGTCCTTTGTCCCATTAGGAGAGCAGTTTCACCTGTTATCAATCTCTTGCTGATTGTATAAATAAATACACTCTAGTTGTTGGACAGTTACTTTTTTCTCATCAGAAGAGAAGCCTCCACCTGACCTCAGCTTTCTGCATTCTGATTTTTGTTTTCATTTCTTTATTCTCCACCATCTTCCCTCTGGGAATTTCAAGAGCTGTGCTGGACACAGCAGTTTGGCTCCCAAACAGGGACCTGGGGTATGAGGAAATTCATCATATAGCAGGAGAGGGGACAGCTTGGTGTGCCACGTCCTTCTCTAGCCATGTTCTGTTGACAAGGTCCAAACATGGAAGAAGATAGATCTTGAAGGATGACTTCTTTTAAGAAAAGGTTGCAGCATAAAAATTGGCTTTGTGGGAATGGGTTTATGCTTCTTGGGAACCGTTGTGCTAACTTGTGCTCTGACCCAGTTTGGAGAATTTTTTTCTTTCTTTCCCATGCACAAAATCAGTAAATAAAGTACAGAAACTCCCTGACTTCTCGCTCCCATTTACAAAAACGTATAATAAGAACAAAGGGATAGTTAATAAAGATAGATTTCATGTCAAATGTTTTTCTACAATTTATGGTGTAATGTTCTGACACCAAACTGGATCAATGAGGCCAAGGCCAAATCAGAAGTTTGGGAGCCTTTAATAATAATAATAATGACCAGCTGGCTGGGGCTGCCTGGGAACCTCCAGGCTGAGAGGTCGATAGGTTACTATGTTTTGTCTTTAAAAACAGACAGGGGATAACACATCCTGGCAGCTGTGAGAACATCACAGGGGGATGGGGGGGGCTGAGTCATGGCTGAATATGGTCTTGTGTTTTGCAGGCTTTTAGCTAGGCTACCACAATGGAGCATTTAGAACGATTCCACCCCCTATAGTACATTAGACCTCCCCAAACCAAGATGGATATTCTGAAACAATTGTTAAGATTTTTTCCCATAGGTAAATGGGCAAACTTGATTCAGCCAACCAAAAACCAATCAGTAATCTATTAGTAGCCAAAACACGCTTCAAGGTCTTTAAGTATAAACTTTCTGCCTATGCTGATGAATCATGTAACCACAGAAACATCTGCTGATCTCATTCTTTTTATCTAAACTTTCAACCCCTACCAAAGAAGAAAATACAAAATATTCTGTTAGAACTTGGAATAAACGAAATAGGTTCACGCAGTCTCTGAGCTGTTTGTGCGTCTGTTCTCCACGCGCTGACGCTCAGCCCACCTTCAGGGACTCTGTGGACCTAGCCCGGCTGGACCGCGGCATTGGTGTGTGCATGGAAACAAGACAGGCTCACGTGATCAAAAGAGCAAAATAAGCTCATGAGAAGCACAAGGGAGAGAAGTGTATTGATATTATCAATATTGATTCCATCATGTGTAAAATATGGGGCAAAGAGGTTCTCAATGTTTGCTTTATTATTGAAAGTAAAAGGTTCAGATGTAAAGATTTCTGAACTGATGAAATTTCTGAACTTTGTGCAAGAGACATGTCCCTCATTCCCGGAACAAGGAACTGTGAATACTGGGGTATGCAGGTGTGTACGGCAACACTTGCACACCTCATATACTGCTGAGGGGCCTAGATGTATTATTGTATTTACCTTTTCTTTGTGGATCTTGATTGGGGAGTGTCTGGATGATCTGACACCTGTTGAAACAACCACAGAAGATTTGGCTTGAAGTACTATCTTAAAACTAAGCCCCAAGCCAAAAAGAATAGTGGAACAATAACCACCCATGATAAGACCTGAACCCTCTAGTTTTGCTCAATCGGATAAGGAAGGAGCTGTGGGGGGCAGGGATGACCTTACCCCACTGGAGTAACGTTTCATTATGACTTCCATTTCACAGCTGCCCAAAGTAAAACCAACCACCTTAACTGTGCTACTTGCACTTTCTCAGTTGAGAAAAGTTTTGCTGTGACACAGGCTGAGATCTCTGTCTGTCAGAGAGTAGAGTCATCTTCTATCTCTCCCTTGCAATTGATGCTAAAAGAAGCCAGATAAGTGAGGGAGTCCATGGAAGGCTTTCAGTATCTGCCCTGTAACTGAACTCCAAGTCCCCAATAAGCCAGGACAAATTATATACCTTCATGAAGTTATACCATTTAAGACTCTAAAGAGTTAAAGCAAGCTACTGTTACCTAAGGCCCCATGGTCCCTTTTACCTTGGGTTTAGTAGAGCTCCTCAGACAACAAATCATGACCCTAAATGATTGGAAAGTAATAGTTAAAGCACGTTTAAGTCCGGGGGATTATTTATTGTGGAAGGGAAGTTTTTTAATTTGTGCATGAATCAGAGACCTCTTGCAATGCTGCTCACAATACAGCCATTACAAAAGACATGTTAACTGGAGAAGGTGCCTTTGTTGCCACAAATAGTCAATTTACTTTTGAACTACACGCATATGCAAAAGTTAAAATAGCTGCCACAGGGACTTGGAGGGCACTTCCTTCAAAGGGTGAGACATCCCTTGCTCTGACCTCCTTCCCCCATGGTCCTTATGAACCTTTTTAGGATTTTGTGACATCTTTATTGCAGACCAGTGGGAGAATTATCAACAACACAGAGGCTGGAAAGTTAACAATTGGCCTTTGAAAATGTAAATGGGGTGTAAAGGGGCTTTATGAGACCACAAAAATGAGCTTTGCTCTCTGAGATGATTTGGATTTCTCCAGACGTCGGCCTCTTATATGTTCAGGGAGCTACCTTGGCAACAGCTATCACTCAGGCTATTCATCCACAACCTAGAGGAGGGGAAAAGAATATTTCTTGTTTTGGCTGAGGGGGCAGGGAACATCCTGTCTAAGATTGCTCTGCTGCATCTGTAAGAGCAGAACAACCATTATCTGTCCTTTGAACAAAACCTAGTGTTTGTATAAAGTGTCGATGACGGTATGATTGGGCAAGTGAATGTAGATCCAAGACTGATGCGGAAGGCTTACCCATTCCAGGAAACTTCCAGCAGGACCTGCTTTGGTCCTGCCAAACAGTGGGGTTACTTTCAATTCCTCCCCAACTCTACCCTCCACTTTTAAGCACCTGACTTCTGGCAAGCAATACAGGACAGTGAAGTCTTAGACCTCAGTCCCTCCTCCAGATTTGTACTAACTCCTGGAAGGGACCCGAAGGTATTCCTACTGGAGTCTAGGGACATTTGCCTTAAGGAAAAGTGGGACTGCTGCTAGGCTAAAGCAGTATCATTTTAAAAGTTCTTGCTTGGTGTCATCAATGCTGATTATACAAG
>RJWM01018681.1:0-40555 GCA_004363535.1 Dasyprocta punctata
ATGTCTATATCTGTCAATATCCCCAACCCCTAGGAAGGTAATGATATGCAATATTGTAACTACTGCCAAACTTCAACCACCTCAGTGTGTAAACCTACAATGTTATCATATCAGATCTGTTGTTGTTGTTTGTCTGTCTTTTTTGACTTTTATTTCTAGCTTCTGTATCTATTTTCTCTTAAATAAAAAAAAAAATAAACTAGATTCCAGATACAAGACATGTTTATTAACATTTTGCAACTTGAACATTATAACATAGCTAAACAATCCTTAAGAATCAGCATTAAGTCTATCAACATTGTATTACATTAGAAACATAACATTTTGTCCTTGGACCCCCAAAGACTAATGTACATCCCTTTATGCAAAAGGTATTTAGTCCATCTGCAAGAGTTGCCAAAGTCGTAACAGTCTCAGCATTGCTGAAAAGTTTAAGTCCCAAGTCTCCTCCAAGACATAAGGCAGACTTTAACTGCAAGCCCCTGTACAAATAAAAACAAAGTTAAACACTTCCAACATACAATGGCAAAAGATAAACATTCCCATTCCAAAAGGTAAAAATGGGGATACAAACGACTGGTGCCAAAACATCCAAAATCCAGCAGGACAAACATTAAGTCCTGGAATTCCAAGCTCAGCATCTGAGCAGTCTGGTAGTGAGCTCCAAAAGGCTTGAGTGACTCCACCCCCATGGCACTTTCAGTGGTTTTAGCTCTCAGGGCTTCTCTCTTAGGCCCACTCTGCTCAATCCTTACAGGTTTTCGTAGACAATCCATGCTCCTGGCTTTTTTAAATGTCTGAATTCTCCATTGCACCTTTGGCTTCACACCTTGTCTTCTCAGGGGCACAGTGCCTGGCCTCCCAGGCATTCTGAAATCAGGGTGGAAGCTGCCTTAACCTCATAATTTGTGAATTTTCCTTGTGTCTAAAACCAGTGCCACATGGATGCTGCCAATGTCTGTTACCACCTGGAGCAGTAGCCAGGGTTTCCTCTCTCTTGGCTGAAGGGATCAAGTGCCTGGATTGCTGAGCACTCTGCACCTGATTGTAGGGAGCAGCTTCTCTATGCTGCCACCATTCTGGAACCTGGTGTGGCCACTGCCATTTTGGAACCTCCTGTGGCCCCTGTCACCATTTGGGAATATGTTGCTCTGCAGCTTTTTCCTCTGAGTAAAGACTTTCACTTTTGCAGTTTTCAGGCTCCAAAGGGTGAAGACCTGATGATTCCTGTTATGTCCCCAGGCCATCTTTTTTAGTCTCCTGTTTCTTCTGAGCAATAGAGATCTCAGCTCTGTTTTTATAGTCCACGGCTCTTGAAACACATGGTCAGGAATAGCCACGGCAACAACCCCACTCTTGGTACCAAATTCTGTCTTGGTTACTTTTGTGTTTCTCTCATTGCTGGGACAAAATACCTGACACCCAAAATGAAGGAAGGGAAGGTTTATAGTTTATTTAGCTTACAATTTTTGGAAGTTTTCCCATAATCACCTGTCTCCAAGGCAGGGTGGCACTGTACTGGGGCAACACTTTAAGGCAGCAGCCAGAGCAAAAAGGCAAGAAGTCTCTTCTCCTCCCTTATAGTATATGCAGCCCCCGCCCCACTCCCCAGGACAGATGTAGCACTCACAAAATCTCCTTGCCCTCCTTTGCACAGGCTGAGGATGTTTACAAAGAACCCTGTCTCCCTGCTGAGTCTCTCAGTTGAACTCCTAAACTTCTCAGGTTGATACAATGTGTCAGCCATAACAACACCTGAAAACACACGTGCTCATACACACCACAGTATATATAAAAATCTTTATTTCCTACCATGGATGATCCTCCCTGATTGTCACCAAAATTATGCATTAAATATATGTATTCCCTCACTTGGCAAATAGTCATAGAACTGCTTTTCCCTTTATTTCCCCTTTGTCTGTAGTTGGGTTATGGGAAAAATACTTTGCAAAACTACCATAAAAACTGAAATAATTATAGTTTCAGTGTCAAAGCCACAACTTTCAGTGGGGTTATTGATTTGAAGTTACTGGTGGAAGCCCTTTCTCTGTGAACTGAGAAGGGTGACAGCAAGGAGAGGGTGAATGAGCTCTATGTTATCTTATAGAAGTGGTTGTTGTTAAGAAATTTGTGTCTCAGCCGGGTGTGGTGGCGCATGCGTTTAATCCCAGCACTCGGCAGGCTGAGGTAGGAGGAGTGTTGTGAGTTTGAGGCCCGCTTGGGCTACAACGCAAGCGCAAGGCCGGCCTGAGCTACACAGTGTGACCCTGCTTCAAAAAACCAGGGCTGGGAGTTTGGCTCAGTGGCTTAAGTGGTTGCCCTGGCAGGTGTGAGGTTGTGAGTTCAATCCCCAGTACCGCAAAAAAAAAAAAAGAAAGAAATTTGTGTCTCTAAGTTTTGGTCCAAAACTTCACAATATTTACTTCTATACACAAGATTAAGTTCAGACTCCCTGGCAGCTGACCCACTGATCCTCCACAGGTGCGTTTCTTTTCTCTAGCCAAATCTGACTATGTACTGTTCTTTTTACAACTTTTTTTTTTTTGTACTGGGAATTGAACTCAGGACCTCACACTTGGCAGGCAGGTACTGTGTCATTGAGCAACATTCCTGGCCCTCTTTTTCCAACTTCTATACTTCTCTGTACATCTCTTTGACATATACTTGCATACATGTTTTTTCCACTACTTTTTCTCCTCTCTATAGAACCTTTGGCTTCTGGTTTCAACTGCCTTTTGGAATGCAATTGCAACCTTCTCTAGTTGTGCCATCTCCTCTTATTCCTTATCAAGCCTCATGTTTTAAACCCGGAAGACAGCTAGCTGCTTTTTTCCTCACATTCCTTTAGGAACTTTTACTTCTGCATTCCTCACATTCCTTTAGGAACTTTTACTTCTCCTGTGGTCTCCATCAATAGACCAAACCTATCTCTAGGCTTGTCTACTGAATTATTTTGAGGACTGGCACCATTTTTTTTCTGTTATTTTATATTAATCTCTCAGTGAATGTTTTTGTGTAAGTGAGTGTATAGTTACATATATCCATTTTTCTATCAGTAGAAACTTTAGAGCTTGTCTGATTACATGTTAAATGTAGAGCATTTTTCTGATATGGTCCACACAGAAGAATTTCTTTCATCATCCTTTTGTAAAAGGTGAAACAATAACTAGCATAAATGTGGAGATAAGCTTGTAACTCTTGAAGTCATGCTGAGAAAGGGGTCATTTTTCGGAAGACTTGGCAGGGTATATCGAGATGATCAAGGGAGATCTCACTGCTAACTTATTTTGAGGGCTGGAGACCTTGCCAGTAGAAAGGAATAAGCAGTTAAAACTGAGACTCACTTCAGGATCCTAGGTAAGTGCACAGTGTTATTCAGAGTAACTTTCAGTTTCCCTGAGTGAAGACCACAGGTCACTGCAGGAGAGCGTGATAACACTGCCCCCTTCTGTCACTCTGGATTGTTAATACCAGTAACGTCTCTAATCTGGCTTGATGATGCTGACAGAAATGATTAATTTCTAAGAAATAGTTGTTTCAGTCATCTCCAAGAAAGGAGATGTCAATGAGATGCATGATTGTGTTCTATCAGGTTCTCTCTATGTATAGTTACCTTGATTGCTGCACATTTTATAGTGAGATATTACTTCAGTTGTGTGGTAAGTGAATATTATATACAGGACAGTGAATAAAGTCAAAGGTCATAACAAAATTAATTAATTTTTGTACTGTTTGTGCTCTAAGGGGTTACTTGATTTCTTTTAGTTCCCAGAGCCTTCCAATTTCTTCTCTTGGGAGTTAAAACCTCACTGTGTGGCACACTGTGGCTCTTTCTCTGATGACAGAAACTGTCAGGTTTTCAGAGCAGTTAAAGATGCCAAAACCCAGCACCATTTCTGTAAAGAGCACTGTTTGTCAAGTGACTACTTTCAGACATTTTTGTGCTATATTGTTAACTCTTTGTTCTTTCCTCTTAAGTTCATTTATATGATTCTCTAAGGTGAGACCAGATAGCACAGAACTTTGAACCTGTACCAAGGAAGTTGGGATTTATTCTGTAATCCTTGGGAAGCCAGTTAAAGTGCATGGGCAAAAATGGCATCTTTAGAGGAATGAGGCTGTCAGCTTCATGTTTAATGAACTGGACTGAAAAAGCTGGGAAGAAGGAGAACATTAGCAGGTCCCTGTGGTAATAGTGCTTTCTCTACAGAGTGTGTCCAAGATCTCAGCCAACTGTTCTTCATGTATTCTCCCTTAACACTTGCCTGAACTACCATCAGACACCACCTGGGTCCTCAAAAATTGTCCTCCCTGATTTCTTCAGAACGAATATTGTTCCCCTGGTAATCCGTTATCCCACAGCAGCAAAAGTCTTCTTTTAAAAAATAAGTAAACTAGGGCACATCACTTGTAACTACACTTAACAATGACTTTCTGTCACACAATAAAATTTATACTCTTAGCGGGGTATAGAGGTCCTACCAGGCGTGGGTCCTGTCTGCTTCTCAGACTGACACTCTCACCTTTGCTCTCTGAGCTCCAATTGGCTTTCTAAGTTTCTATAATAAGCCAAGCTTAGTCTCACCTCAGATGTCTGAGCCTTTGCTTTTGCCCTTCCCTCTTCTGCTCCCAGAATTTCACAGTGTCTTAGTTACTTTTCTCTTGTTACTGAGACAAAATACCTGACACCCAAGATTAAAAGGAAGAAAGGTTTATTTAGCTCACAGTTTGGAGAGGTTTCAGTCTATAATCAGCTGGCTGCAAGGCAGGGTGGCACATGGCAGAGGGGAAACAGTTTATGACAACAAAAGACAGCAAAAGCTGTTGAACATTTTGGATCTTATTTATTCTTTCAATTTTTGATGCTAGGGAGGTGATACAATGCTTTTGTGTTTTTAAAATGAAAAAAGAAAAAAAGAAAAAGAAGACAGAAAAAGGGGAAGGCACATGCCTCTTTTCCTCTGTTGTACTGCATGCAGACTAACTGCCCTAGGGCTGGTGTAGCACTCATGCCCCCAATCTCAGCACTAGACAGTGAATCAGTCACAAACTCTAGATTCGACTGCCTCCCAAAACCCCACCCCGCTTAGCCACATGAAGCTTTGGGGGGACATCCAGACCCAAACCATAACACATAGCTAGCTCCTTGCCTCCACTCACTTTCCCAGTGAGCCCCACTCTGTAGTAACCATTTTCTTCCATTGACCCTTCCCTCAAACACACTTCTCATGTCACCTCTTCTTATTCATAGTCCATATCACCATTTGAAATTCTCTTGCTCATTTATTTGTTTACTTACTTAGGGTCTCTGTTTTTGGCCAATAATGAAAGTTTGATGAAGGCAAAGACTCTGCCTGTTCATCTCTAGGTCCCTAATGGATGAATTTTACATCTTATGTTTCTCCTGAGTCATAGTAAGTGTTCAATTATTTGTTGAACAAACTAGGTAAAAAAACAAAGAACTGGATCAGAAAATTGGAAGTAGAAGAGAGGACATACTCAAAAGAATTCTAGTAAATATAGTGAGGGGTAGATTTGATTACTGAGAATTAGAAGCCAATAAAAAAGGATTACTATAGTCTGGATGTTAAATATCTTCCAAAGTCCATGTGTTAGAGGCTTAGTCCCTGGGGTGTATTATTGGGAGGTCATGGAATATTTGAAAGGTAGGGGATTGTGGGAGGTGCTTAGGTCACTGGGAGATGCCTCAAAGGTGGTTATTGAACCTTGGCCACTTCCTATTTCTCTCTTTGCCCCTGGCTCATATTATGAGGGGCTTTTATCCACCATGCTCTCCCAGTATGAGGTGCTGCCTTGCACAGCCCTGAAGTAACAAAGCCAACAGATTGTAGACTGAAACTCCAATACCCTAAGTCAGACCAAACATTTTCTCTGTTTAAATTATCTTAGGTATTTAGTTCTAATGACAGAGAGGAATTAGATTGTCATTGGGTTGAGTCTGAAAGGCTCCTGAAACTGAGATAAGGAACTTAGACCACATTTTTGTAGAACAAGTTTGCAGATTCACTAATTTCTGTCAAAGAATTTTCAAAATATGGCAGTAAGCGGTACAAGAAGGGTTTTTTAGGCAGAGATTTTAGGATGCACTTGACCAGAGTGTAGGCACTTGGAGAAATGAGGCATCTTATTTCCAAGATCAGGGAACATTTATGCTGCTCTTAAAGGTGTGGAAACATGGAGAGAAAGGCCATTCCCTAGAAGAGTTCTTGCCCATTCTGCAGGTACAGACCAAGGTTGTTTTTGTTTGTTGTTTTTTGGTAATTTAAACATTCTTTGAATTCTTTCAACCTGTTCCTTTAACTTAGGGTCAGGCTCCTATTCTTTACTTTGTCAATTAAGCCAGTTTATGGAGTTTTAGTGTTCTGAGGAATTTTGGATTTGGCTAGGGAAGGTATCTAAATTTATCCAAAGAAACGCTGACTTGGATTGCCTTGGGTAACTTCAACTGAGGCCCAAAGTTGCAGTCTTCTTAAAAGGACAATTTTTAGCTATAATTTCCTTGCCTCCTTTCCTCCTCCTTTTTATTTCTTTTATTGTACCTCAAGATGACTCCCCAGTCAGTAGAAAGAGAGGTCAGCAATGCCATTAACAGAGAAAGAGAATTTGATAGAATAAAATGGGTGAAATGATAAAGACATATTTTGTTCTGGACTTATGTGTGAAGTGCTGGGAAGTGAATGTGCTCATACGGAAGCTGATCAAGGTCAGCATTTAGATTTTGAAGTCATTTGCATAGGATGATAGTCTGTTGAGATTGAATTAAATCAACAAAGAAAAGTATATAGAAAAAATAAGTGACAGCTTTACAGTGTGCAGATTTTAGCCCAAACATCTTTGTGTACATAGGACCATGCTGGAACAAGTGATCCTAGCAAATGAAGGACAAGGTCTGGAGCTTATGGGGCAAAAGATGGTCGGTACTGACAGTTTGTCAACTAGAAAGGATGTTTTCTAGGTGAGAATAATTACAACATTGCCTTATGGTACGTTTTGACCATCCACAAACATCTTTCTATAAGAGGTTCTGCATCTCCAAAGGAAATTCCTGTGATTGTTTTGTTTCTTTCCCTTTAAATCTGTAAGAGAAGTAGAATAAAGATTGGCCAAAATTTGATGTGGCTCTGTCCTGTGCTTTCGTGGAGCTGATAATGTAAATCAGTTTTAGAGTGGGAGGTGAGGGTGAGCATGCATTGCAAAAGGCAATAAGCAATAGTTAGAGGATAGCAAGAGATGGTGAACCAAACATTCAACGTACTAAAGTATGTTCTCTAATCTCTATAAAGGAATTACAACTGTTATTCCTACTGTATGGAATTGTGGCTCAGAGAGGTGATGGTGATATAAAGGAATGAAACTCCCAACCTGTTATATGTCTGGTATGAGTTCATGATCTCTAAAAACAGAAGAATGAATTTTAGGAACAATGGAGGTTAAGAGCAGAATATATTTATTGTGAGAAAGAAAGCTTCTGTCTGAGGGACAGAAGGGATCTCAAGCAGATTGCCAAAGACTGTCTTTTCTAGGGAGTTTTATAGAGTAAAATCACCAGACAAGATGGGTCCACGATGAGGAAAACCTGGGGACTCGCAAGGTGTGCATAAGGTGAGACATAACTATGGCTAACCAATAAGATTTAATTGCTTAGGTAAAATGAATTAGATCGGGGACAAATGGAGAAAGTCACATAGAAAGCAGGCATTCTTATGGAACAGTGACTCTTCCTGTAGGGGGTTGGGATGGTGACTCCTGACTTCCTTAGGTTGATAGAGAACTATTTAGAATATCAGTCCTTAGGATATGGGTGTATTTAGTAGTTTTTTGTAGAATCTACAGCACTGTGGCTTGCACATCTTTTGTTAACTGTTTTGAGCCAGAGTTTAGTGGCACACAAGTAGTGGCAGAAACAAGGACCTGCTGAAGTACATAAACAGCCTGACAAGGGCCACTCAAATGGCTATTAGTCTTAATTGCCTGAGAATCAAATGTAAATTAGTTGTATGGTGCACTGATGCAATAGACTTACATTTGTATGCACATACAAAATATTTCTGAGATCATCAGTTCCTTGATGAATCCACCTGATTTAGAGCAGTTCTAAATGAATTCTAGATAAGTGCCTCTCTGAGTCTATACCCAGAAAATGTATAGTGATGGAAGGTAGTACTTTCTTTAGTCCATCAATAATTTATTAATAGGCTTTTTGTGCTAATCATAATGTTCCTTAGAGTCTCAAAAAGTGGCTTCATCTTTGGTTAGCTCTGTGCTTCTTATGGAACTTTTTCCAGTTTTTTTTCACAGCAGTCATTACTTTTTCTATGCATTAGTTTTCTCCAAAATGTCTTCCTTTGTTTTTCCCTATTGGTTATTGAGAATAAGTCTTGTGCCTATTCATCATTACTTTTTCTACCGTGCCTGACATAGTTCCTTGTACAAATAGGTACATAAATATTAGAGTAAATGAATGATATTAAGAAACATGGAGGAAAAGAGGGATTTGTAATGAGCCCAAATTTTCGCAACCTCTGCTATTATTAATTGTCTCCTAAGGACTCCAAGCTGTCTCTCCTTAGCCAGTGACCCTGTCTTTTTTATTTTTTTACTTGTGAGGATCAAACATAGGGTCTTGTGGATGACATATGTTCTACCAACTGAGCTAATTCCCTTCAACCCCCTCAGCCCTCACCAGTGACTCTGTAGGTGAGGTTTAGTTGAGGGCGGGCAGGATAATTTTATTACAGTACTTTTGTGAAGCACTGATGTTTTCAACATAGACTCCATCCGTCACTCCATTGAACTCACTTTTTCTTCCTTTCTTTGCCCCTATAGGTGTAAATACCTTAGATAAAATGGCAAAAACCAAAAAACAAACAAACAAAAAAACCCTGGAGGGATGCATTTGCTTACTCTCTTTGGAACAAATAAGACATTCATCATTTTTCCTAGCCCATTTTTCTAAGTTTTCATCTTAATTTATGATTTTATGAAATGTTCTAGCCAAGGCTAATTATAGCTTTATGTCCAGTGTGATGGTGCTTCAACAACATAGGTGTAGGTAACTACTCTCCAGACCTCGTTTAAATATATGAAAAATTCAAGAGGCTGGTCAGAAGACATCAAGTTGAATCTAGTTCCTATCAGATACATAAATTCTTTTTTTTTGTGCCACTCCACTCATTCATAGGCATTCTTCTTTTTGATGAACAGCAATCAGCTTTGTCAGGAAGATATACAGCACTGGTTCTATTTCACATAATTGTCTGCTGTCCTCTGGCAGCCATTGGAACACATG
Organism: Dasyprocta punctata; assembly: GCA_004363535.1. NCBI lineage: Eukaryota > Metazoa > Chordata > Mammalia > Rodentia > Dasyproctidae > Dasyprocta > Dasyprocta punctata. The sequence continues at coordinate 9,311 of RJWM01018681.1, forward strand.
TTGTGCACAAGCCTGTCATTTTGAGAGACCCTGGGGTAATTGTGAGACATGCTTGAGGCTCAGATCATTGCCTATAACTGTAACGTACAATTTCCTTGGCAGAATCTGCACAAATCTTCATGATACAGCAAGAGGGTGATGTTTCTGATCTTGTATTTGAATGGTGTGCTTTGACTCCTAAAGTCTCACTCCCAGAATGTCTTATTGTATGGGTCAATCAGTACCAGGCCTCATAACCTCATGCCCATTTTTGGAAAGGAAGCAGAGCAACTAATATGTAAAACTGTTGGATTAGAGTTGTCTGGAACTTTGTCAGAATATTTTAAAGTAGATAATAATTTTTCAACGTCTAAGCACTTAAACAAAAATATAAGGATTTTATTGCTCTGAGGGAGATTCTTATTCCAAAAACAATCTCTTGTTTCTGTAAACTTCTAAATTATGTAACAAAAACATAAGGATCTATATTATTTACCCTTCTCGGTTCATGAAGGACCAGTTTTCTGATGCTATATTCACAAAAATTTTTCCTGCATCGGTAACCTTGTTCTCCCATTTGCAACTAACATTTCAGGAGTGAAGAAAATTAGATATGCCACGTAAAATTGCACTCATTATGTTCACTTGAAATTTCTGGATATCATCATCTCAATTGGTAATTGTTCTTTTATTCAATTATTTACTCATTCATTTGTTAACTGATTCATTGTAACAATCAATTGGCAGGTATCATGGAGTGCCTGGTACTGAACTATGATTGGAGATGTAGTAGTGATCTATGCTAGAAATACACTGTTGCTTTCTGTAATGCCAAACCCAAATATTAGGTATATATTGAGAATATTTAATAAAAGTAGTAGTAAGCTTGGGTACATTTAATATAGTTAAAAGAGACTATGGGGTAAGTTAGGCTTAGTGTGACCTTTTGCTAGTTACTTTACCTCTTAAGAGGTTCTTATTCTCCCCACAATACCGGCTGTTCTGTTACAGGAATTTTAAAAAACGATAGTGTGTATGAAATTAGCTGGCAGTTAAAGTGACTTTTGTTTATTAATCTTACTAATTTGGCCCAGGTATAGTTTTATTTTGGGAAAGTAGTGTAAGAAGTTCAATACTGGAAAATCTGTAATCTCTTCCTCTTTCAGGAATCTTTTTTTCAATAGCCTAACTTTCTTCCAGTTGAGTTTCAACCCCCATGGAACACTAGAATGACCTCTTTGGAGTGGTGGGCTACAAGAAGCTGATTTTGATAGCCAGTTTGTTTTCTCTGAGACCTAATCAAATGTAAATGTCTGTGTTAATATATTGAGCTCAGTATTTGGAGAAATAAACTGAAATCAACTATCTTACATCCCCAATGAATAACTTGTTCTGACATCAGGGTGTCAGCTTTTTAGCATATCATTTTCTTGAACTATTTTGAAGACATTACTGTTACTACTGCAATTAAATTAGAAACATTAATTAATTAAACACCTTTCTGGTGGTATACCTTGTGATACCTGCTGGAAGATATCAAGGTAAATGAGAAATGATCCCTATTCTATGAATTTCTTACAAATTACTGAAAAGATAAGGGAAAAGTGGTATTCTGAGCATACTTTCAATTTCTAGCTTTAACTTCTCAAATTTTCTGACAAAACAAATCAATTTTGTTCCTTCAGCTAAATCTTGCCATTTATTATTTGGTCTTTGCCTTTTCTTTCTTCCTGTTGTTCTCCATCTGCGGATGCCACTGGTACAATTCATTTCACCAATAAGTACAACATGTTGGATGTAGTAGTGAAAAATGCCTTCTACAAATAATTGTCTCACCAAAGCAACTGTGCTGAGTCACCATAAAATGATGTGAGATATTTTGAATGAGCCAGCCTGTTCATTTGCTTCTCTCATTCATCATCCTTTGAAAGGTATAGCTACCTTCTAAGGCAGAAGCAATGAGTTTTTAAATGAACTAATTATCAGTCTCCATGGATAAATATGATTGGAGTTCTCAATATGTTTTTATTTTTCTCTTATTCTCCTCTTCGCAGTGACAGCAGACTCAGAATCGGGACCAGAACATGAGTGAAATGTTATACTCTTCTATCTACTCATTCACACTGATCCATCGGTAGGACTAGAAATTGGACGATGAGGGGTGGTGACAGAACCAAGCATAAAGATGATAATGTTGCCCATGACTTATTGAACACTTGCTATGTGCCAAACAGTTTCAGGATATTATTTCTTATCCTTACATCAGTCTTGCAGAGTGGATACTTTTATTCCTAATATATACATGAAAAGAATATCAAATGATTTGCTTCTGATCATACAGCTGGTAGACATCTCTTTCAAGCCCTATTCTGCTAGATTCTAAAATCTGCCTTTTTTATGCAACCCAAAACTTAAAAGTATTTTATTTTATTTTATTTTTTGAAATGGGGGTCTTGCTATTTTGCCAACACTGAGTTTAAAGTCACAATCCTCCACCTTCAGCCTCCCAGTTAGCTGGTATTTCAGACATGTGCTACCATGCCTATCTTAGTTTACTTTATGAAACCCAAGGCCTTGCATAAGCTAAAAATGCACTGTACCACTGAGCATAATCCCAGCCATCAACCAGGATTTTTGAACTGTATTTCCTACAAACTGTTTTAGGAGATTCAACAAATTATATATATAAATATAAATATATATATATATATGAATAAAACACTATTTAGAAAAGCATTAAAGTACATACTAAAGATGACAGAGATACTATTGTAAGTTCTGGGCTATTTTTGTAATGAATGTTTTAGAGCTTAACACCTAAGTTTATTATAATCTCAAATGGTTTAATATCTGTAGAAGACTTTGGATTGACAATAAAGATGTCATTTGAAAAATGAGTTGCCTAGGCAGGATATAAAAGGTTGGTAATTTTTGACCTACAGATTACACTATTCCTCGACCATGAGATATCTACATAATGTGCAGAAAACATAATGAGGAAGGCAGCATGTACAACTTAATATGACACAAGCATCATATGGTGAACACTGCAACAGACTAAAGAAAAGACTATGAGGGGCAGGTGTCTTTGGTTTTTATAGCTATTCCTACAACAGTGCATGTGCCTTTGCTAGAACCAGTTGTTTGACAGTCAGACAGCTATATTTTGTATTTCATCATTTGCCTTCCATTTGAAGAAACAGCTGCTGTGGTGTGCACCTGTAATCCCAGCTACATGAGAGGCTGAGGGAGGAGGAGTGCAAATTTGTGGCTAGCCTGGGCAATTTAAGGAGACTTAAGAAAAATAAGAAAAGAAAGGAAAAAAAAAAAAGAGAGAGATAAGAGTCAATGTTCCTGCTGGCTAGGCTTCATGCTGATGAAATTATAGTTTTAAAACACATACATAAGAGTTGAATTTTCTCAGCTTCATGGTCAAATTATATCCTTCCATCTCTATTTGTTTCAGACACATTTTGAAAGGAAACTTCAAATGTGACTTCATATCTACTATAGATAGTTCTGTACTACTTACTCACCCATATACACACACTAAAATCTTTAGACTCTACTAATGCTTTCAACAATGTTGCTTTCATACCTTTTCTCATACCTTTTTGTTTTTTGAGACAGATTCTTGCTCTACAGTCCAGGGTGGCCCTGAACTCACTGTATAGCCCTGGCTAGCCTTGAACTCACAGTGATCCTCCTATGTCAGACTCAGTGCTGGAATTACAAGCATGCACTACCACACCTGGCTTTAGCAGCACTTTTTTTTTTTTTTAAAGATTAGATTTGTAAATGATAGCTTACTTGGAAAAACTTTATCCTGTTGACTTCTATTCAGAGACACTGTGGTGATACAAATAGTTGTTTCTTTTTATTTTATGAGAGTAGAGTTCAAGGGTATTTTCAGGAAGAGACTATGAGAGAAATGACTAGACTGAATATTTGCTATTACTTCAAACCTTTAGCTGGACCTGAGGCTAGAGTGAATGACCTGGAAGCATCTCCTTCTTCAACTTTAAGATTATACAGATTCTTTCTTGTAAAGATTTACATTAACAAGAAAGAGTGCTGTTTGCTGCCTTCATCCTTGTTTCTTACATAGCAAATCACTTCCTGCGATGTCTCTGCAGATTTGGCAGCTGTATTTTATCTTTATTTCATCATCAGTCACAGGGTCTCTTAAAGGGGAGACAGCTTCATTTTATAGATATGGAGGCAGAGGCCATCTGAGGTTAAGTGGTTTGTCTGCATCATTAGTGAACTATATAGAACCAAGGGCAACACACAGTACTAGGTGTATTTCGGGCAATAAAAGGCAGTGCTCAAGTATCTGTCACTTTTAAACAATTTTTTTCCATTTGTATGATTTTGAATTTGAGCATGTGCTTGTGCTTGCATTTGATTGTTTGAGTTCAGAGAGAGATGATATCAAATTCAGTGTTGTATCTCAACTACGTAGTGCTGTCTGGACCTGACACAGCCACTTAATAAATCTGTGTGGCATGAAGAGACAGGTACCATGAAAGTAACCTTTTTTTCTGGCAAACGGTAGTGGCATTTTCATTTTTAATCATTGAGACAGTGATTTTTTTCAGTTCTACTCTGTTCTTACATCTCCCTCAACAAAACCTAAAACTCAATGAGCAATGATCTTTACCTGAAATTTCATATTGATGAGAACGAAGATTTTGAAAGTGAAACTGACTTCAGTTTTTGAGTATATTTTGTTATTCCTTTATGTCTCTATTAGGGTCTGAGAACAATGAATACAATGACTTTTATGACTGTTATGAATACTAATGACATTTATTGCACATTCACTAAAAGTCATAGAATATGCCAGAGGGCTTACACACATTGAAATACTTAATTGGCACAACACAACTGAGAGGTAGGTATTCTTATTGCCATTTAATCCTGGCTCAGCCAGTAGATACTGAGTTCCCTGCCCAAAGTAACACAACCAGTCTGATGGGTAGACAAGGCCTAGAGATTATGTTGAGGACTTGATCAACATCCATAAACAAGAGCTATTATGGACGATGATGATAATGTGCGAGTACAAAACACAATGAGTGCACAGCATGTTAGTACCAGTAAGTTTATGAGATCAATTCTCTGCCTGAGAGTAAGGACAGTCAGCATAAAAGCTATCTCTGCTTGGTGGGAAAGGAAACTTAAGGGTATGTTAGGTGTAAGGATGTGGGAAGTGATCACGCTATTCCAAAATTAAAACTGTCCTTTTGAGAATACTACTCCTCAACATTCAGCTACAGGAGTGGGATAAGGAAACACAGCCTAAGGCCTGTTTTATCAGTTTCACAATTTGCCTAACACAGGTCTTGATGTGCTCCATGTTTAAATATTACAAAGAACAGGATGGAACATTTTCCTCTTGCTCTTTCCCTAAGAGAAATCTGTTGCTGTCTGTTGTTCCGGCTTTGGGCCGAATGTGCCATCCCACAGTGTTTCAGCAGAGAGCTGCCAGAAGAGAATAATAACACTCCCAGTGTTATCTGCTGACATGAAGGGCAAGAACACACTTACAGCCTAGGCTTGGCTTTCTGCCTCTTGTTAAGGGACCAAACAGCCGGCCTCACTGACAACCTCCCCTGAGACATACTAGCTTACTCTAGCACTATTTAAATCTCTGTATGGAGTTTCTTTCAAGCTTTATATATTTTTAAATCTTACCTTTTGTTTGTTTTCATCCCTGAAACTAATGGAACAAGAAGTATATTGTATTGGGGGGTGAACTTGACCTCTGTAGACCCCAATAGGAACAGATTTCAATCCATACCTGAACTGAATCCTTAGCCTCTTGGGAGGTGAGAGAGGCCCAGACCTTCTTCGTTTCTTGAGGCTCTGGGTAGATTAAAAGAGTAGAGATTTCCAAAGAGAGCTAGCAAAGCAGTTGATTCTTGTTAACTGTTTACTAAAATAAACACTTTTTAGCACAGAACAATATAATGCAATGTCCAAACATAGGATTTCACATTCACAGTGTTTATTAAAGCTTCAAACTGTGTTTCAGGTGATACTGGCAAATCATAGGTTACAAGATTAAGGCTGTCTGGTGAATGTTTTATGTTTTTCAGTCCTTAGAATGCATCTCTGTGAGTGCGTGTGTACTCTCGTTTCAGAAAGCAGTTTTATAGTCAGAATACGAGGATTTCTGACCATGTGAATTAATAGTTTCCTGGTTCCCCATTATAATTAATCCATCCTTAGAGGCTCTGTTCTTAGAACAAATGCAAATTTTTACACTTTGTGTTAATTTTCAAGGTTTCATTTTCCGAAAATTGTTAAAAACAATTTTAGTCTGAAAAATAACCTAACTATGCAAGTTTGAGCCTGCACTGAGCAGTTTTGCAACTTAGCAAAACCCTGTCTAACAAAACAAAACAAAACATCCTAATGCCAAAAACACCAAACAACCTAACCTATAAAACCCAGACCAATGAATAGAACTTATCAGTTTTTGAAATTTAGAATATTCTTCTTCTAAATTGTAAAATCTTTTATAAAGCCTTGCATTTTAAATCATTTGCAACTCTTTAAATTGACCTTTGAGTTTAAAAAAAAATAGTAATTTTGGAATTCTTATCCTTTTCATTTGTCCTCACTCCATCCCTAGATTAGAGTAGATAAGGTTATAGAGTAGGCAGTGGTTTAAAGCCCGTCCAGCTGCTGTAGCTGTGCTCTGGAAATGCTGCCCATCTCTGGGCTTTGGTTCTGCATATCTAAAATAGAATGGTAGAGTTTCATTTCTCAAGTCTCACTGAGTTTTAAAAGATTGATTTTTCTTTCCCCTTTTTTCTATTTTCTGCCAACTTACCCCCAGACTTTTTTTTTTTTTTTTTTTTGACAGAGCCTTGCGCTCAGGTTGTTTTAAACTCTAGATACTCTGGATCCTCCTGCCTCAGTCTTCTGCATACTGGGATTATGGAGTGTGTGCCAGATCCCTAGAATCCCTAAATATTCCTAAAATATCCCTAGATTATTTTGACCCCTGAGCTCCAAAACTATTGTCATGATATTCTGACCCACTCACAACCAAAACCAGCACATAATAAACATAGATTTAGACTTATTTTTGCCCTTGTCCCAGTGGCAATGAAATGTTTATCTTGTCATAGTGACTAGCTCTTACCCAGTAAACTTGAATTTTTATAAAAATTTAAAAATAAAGGAAAACTATATCTTTTTGGCTCAGTTGCTACATACAAGTCTGCACTGAAAATTTAGGACGCTAGATGGCAATGTAAGTGCATCACATAAACATTTCTTTGATTGGTCCAGCATTAAAATCCTGGAGATTGAGGCCAAAACAGGTTAATGCATTAGTTAAAGAAACAAAGTCAAATATAATCAGGTGTTAGAGTGTTAGCTAATATTCTGAATGTGTTCAGCAACCCAGTGCTTATTGAAAGAAAAGATTGTTAAAACAGAAATTAATTTATTTTACTGTCGAGCTTATCTTCAAGTTAATTCTTGGTGCAAAAATTGGCAATAGACACATGTATCATATCAAATGTATCAGATTCATATGTTCCTCTCCATTTTTGGTTTTTACTTTTTAAAAATAACAATTGTTTGCAATAGAGTGTACCTCACATACATTATTCACTAATAAAGTAGATATAGTCTTATGAGGTAGATGAGCCATAAGACACTGGGGTTTTAAAGGGGAAATAGCTGACTTACTGTAAGCTCTTGGCTGGGCCATTATTGACTGGCAGGCTCCACTGGAAGCACTCTGTGAGTGGATTAGGTTGCCCTGGAAATGCCTTCCTGAAACTCTAATGATGCACTTAAGGGACCCCTGTGGGACAGGAGTAGATTGTCTCTTAGCAGGCGTGTCTTCCGCTGGGGTCCTCTGGGATAGGGTGGGAGTGGACAGGGGCATGTCCAAAAAGAGGCTTAGTAAGGGAACCGCCCCAGAAAATGATGCAGGTGGTACCGTCTTACAGGTAAGCCAAGGTAAAGACTTGGAGTTAGAAATCGTGCGCCTTGTGTGGGTATAAATGTTTCATTGTTCATTTTGAAAGAGGATTAATTCCTGTGCGTGCACACGTGTGTGTGTGCGTGCGCGTGTGTATGTGTGTATGTGATTTATTTATTTTATTATTTACTCGTTGTGAGTGGTAGTGGCAGAAGAATGGAAGAAAAAAGGGCATTTGGGTAAATACGATTTTAATCAAGGGATTTGAAAAAGAACACTTTGTAGCTTGAACACTGACTCATTCGGTGGGAAATTTTTTAAACAACCTTTAGAGGGGAAACGCACCTTTCAGCAGGGAAATTCAGTGCATCTGTAAACGGTTTCTTTGAAGGTTTTTCTTTTTTCAAATGAAAAGCATTTCTGTTTATCGCACTACTGGGGTGAAGGGTTATTGCTGTGTGTGTGTGTTGGGAGTGTTCGTGGAGGTGAAGGCAAGAAAGAAAAAGAAGGCTCTTGGAAACTCAGGACAGGACAGGGAGGGAAGTGCTGCCAGTGCGTCCCCGCCCAGAGCCCAGAGCCACCAAGCGCTCAGAAGTCGCGTGCTCCCCGCCGAGCGCGGCGTCCCCGTCAGTCCTGGCAACCTGTCACCACCGAGGAGGACGTGACTGAGCTGCCTCCGCGTTTTCCAAGCCATACTCCTTTAAGATGATGTAATAGTCATTTCCCTGGATGGTTTCTTGCCTGCACTGCTGAAACAACAGCATCCGAACTGCACCGGGAACTGTGGAACCACCCAGCTGCGCCGCCCTAAGAGCCGAGCCCCGACCCCCGCCAGCCTCTCCGCGCTGCTCTGTGCTGCGGTCGCCTCGCTCCACCCGCGCCCCTGGCTGGGAACATGGGAGTCCGTCTGCCCTTGCCCGAAGGTGGAGTGGCTACCTGGGACCCCAGCTGGGCACCTCTGTCCGTCTTTCTGCCTCTGGGTTTTCTGAAAAGCTTCTAAGTCCCGGTACCTCTTGCAACTCTCCTCTGTTTTAAGGATCCTTTCTAAAGGTTTGATTTTTTTTTTTTTCCTGAAGAAGCTTTGGTTGAATATTTTTCTGTTTTACTTTTTCAATCAACCTCCTGTCATCACGGTTTAACTTTTTTGTGTCTTGTTTTAACTTGAGATTGGGAGTGAATACATACACGTACATACATATATACAAATTATATCTATATCATCTATATCTATAAATAATTATTTTCCAAGAGCACATGTCTCTGGCACTTTCCTTTGATACCTCTATCCTTTACCTGTTTGGGATTTGATGAGATCCAGACTCAGTGTGGCTGTGGATTTTGATTGTTTTGGAAATGGTTATTTCTTCACAAGAACTGGGTTTCCAGCCCTCACTAAGGTAAGCTCTAAGACATTGCTTTTCCTGTCCTGCTTTAAAAAAAAAAATCTTCTAAAGAAGTTGAAGATTGCATATGTCTTTTTAATGCAGAATTACAAATAGAATTGTTTTTAATACTAATTTCTGGAGTCAGAGGCTTATGGATAAACATAAGGACACAAGATAGCATGAGGGAAGCTACAATTTAATTGAGGAATGGCTGATAACAGTAGTTTCTGGGCTGCTTATGTAAAATAATCTCTCTCCCTCCTTCTTCCCTCCCTCGCTCCCTCTCTCCCTCTCACTTATCTCTCCTGAGGTCTCTCTTTTTCTGACTCATTCTGGGTTTGAGGAAATACTTTTTTCTCTTTCCTTCAGATAGACCTCTGAGTAACGGAGGACTTGGCCTGCCTTGCCTGCTAAGCTTGATGGAAGATCAGCTGTAGATGAGTTGACTGTATTCCGTGAAGTAAGAGCTCATCACCACCCAGGGTTTAAACTACTTTTTCAGCATCACTTCACCTGTGGACTCTTCTAAATTTTGCTTTTTTTGAGGGGAAGAAACTGGGGTAAGAGGAGGTCGTTTTTTAACAAGTTAGTATCCTTTTCCCTCACTTACAAGTTGATGCAAAAGATAAGGCTGTGACTCCATTGGACTGCACCTTTAAATCAAAATAGCAGAAGAAAGGGACAATGGCTCTGAGTGGAAATTGTAGTCGTTATTACCCTCGAGAACAAGGAGCCTCAGTTCCCAACTCCTTCCCTGAAGTCATAGAGCTGAATGTTGGGGGTCAAGTTTATTTCACCCGCCATTCCACACTGGTAAGCATTCCTCATTCCCTCCTGTGGAAAATGTTTTCCCCAAAGAGAGATATGGCTAATGAGATAGCCAAGGACTCCAAGGGAAGGTTTTTCATTGACAGAGATGGATTTTTGTTCCGTTATATTCTGGACTATCTCAGGGACAGGCAGGTGGTCCTGCCTGATCACTTTCCAGAAAGGGGAAGACTGAAAAGAGAAGCAGAATACTTCCAGCTCCCAGACTTGGTCAAACTCCTGACTCCTGATGAAATCAAGCAAAGCCCAGATGAATTCTGCCACAGTGACTTTGAAGATGCCTCCCAAGGAAGCGACACAAGAATATGCCCCCCTTCCTCACTGCTCCCTGCTGACCGCAAGTGGGGTTTCATTACTGTGGGTTACAGGGGATCCTGCACCTTGGGTAGAGAGGGACAAGCAGATGCCAAGTTTCGCCGAGTCCCCCGAATTTTGGTTTGTGGAAGGATTTCCTTAGCAAAGGAAGTCTTTGGAGAAAGTTTGAATGAAAGTAGAGACCCTGACCGAGCCCCAGAGAGATACACCTCCAGATTTTATCTCAAATTCAAGCATCTGGAAAGGGCTTTCGATATGTTGTCAGAGTGTGGATTCCACATGGTGGCCTGTAACTCATCAGTGACAGCATCTTTTGTCAACCAATATACAGATGACAAGTTCTGGTCAAGCTACACTGAATATGTCTTCTACCGTAAGTACCAAGGGTTTTGTTTATTTGTCATTCATATTGGTTCTCTGCACAAATGTATGTGATTTCTATATTCTGTCAGTAACTAAGGAATACATGGTTTGGGATTGCTGTAACTCTCGAATTATAACTATAGCACTAGAGGTTATAGTTCAGCTTGCAAGGTTTCTTAAAGCAACTTTTATCTACTTTTCTGAAAAGATCACAGCATGTTCAAAGTCCTTAAAAATCATAGATATGGATGACAATGGTATGGTTACTCTGTGGAATAAAAACAAGCATGTGTATCTTTTTTGTTTTCTTTGCTAGATGTTGAATTGTGAAGATAAGGCTAATGATTACAACTTGGCTCTTACTCCATGAGAGTTTGGAGGAGTCAGAATGAATGAGATACTTCTGTCTATCCTTCAGTTCGACTGAACTTCGGGGTCTATTAAGCTAGTTGCCTGAGACTTGCTTTTGTTCAGGGGCTTTTCAAACCCAAATGGGTGCTGCACTGAGTGATGTCCTCTTGGCTAGATGGCAGTATAGACTGCTGAAAGGCCCCCTTTCTCCCCCCAAGTCTGAAATGTGCTTTTATGGGCTTTAAAAAATCTGCTATTTGATTCTTTTTGCATTTTGTACTGAGACTTGAGTTGTACAGCAGACTTAATTAAACTGAACTTAATTAAGATCCATCCAAAAAGAACTAGATCCTTGATAACTGTCAGTCACACACAAGCACCTTGAGACAGCTGAGGTGATAGAATTACTGACATAAGAGGAAGCCAGAGTGTGAGAAAAGCAAATGATTATACTGGTATCTTAAGTAGGGGTTCTTAGAGGTCAGTACATTTGCCTAAATGAAGACTTATGATACAGATTGCCTTGTATTATGAAATGGCGTTATTCTAAGCCATAAATTGTAAGCGATTGACCTCTGGAGGGAGAACAGTAAATCAGTTTTTACCGTTTGGTGCTTGGTTTAACAGTTGATTTTCAACAGGCCTGGGAATTGAGTGAAGTAAATTCCACAGGGACTGTTTCCAGTGTTCATATTCAATTTCCTGCATTCTTATTTTAAAACAAATTCAGAGTTTGGGATTAAAATGTCTGAATTTCTGTAAACATACAAGTAGGACTGAATTTTTGAACAGGATTTTTGCCTAAGGTTGTGTTTGTATATTTGGAGCTGATGTTGGAGACTCTGGTAGAGAGCCCAGTGGAAAGCAGTGCTGCATATTCTGTGTATTTGGTTTTTAGAAGTGAAGCCACATGGATTACGTAGACAAGACAGCCTGTGGAGAAAAATTAAATCCATTCAGAAGGATACTGAGGTATAATAACAAACTTTATTTGGTTCAATAACTTTATCTGTGGCCTTTACCTATAACGGAAACTGTGCCAGAACTTAGTCACCAGGTGCTTGTTTTTTTCCTTCTGAAGAATTTCATGCTAGTATAGAGATAAGACTGGTTCATCAGTTTTTTGTGGAGAAATTGGCATTATCTATGATTCCATAGAACAAATATCTTTTCTAAACTTTTGGGGAAAATACATCTTAGAGATCGTTCAAATGCAGATGTGTGACATTTATGATGTTCTGTAATTTCTTACTTGAAAACAGGGCATTTTAAGAAGTTTCTCCCAAATAATTTATTGAAAATATACCACTATAGTCCCCCTACAAAAAGACCAAACAACATTTTTAATTCCTTGCTCACCTAGATGAGCCTCCCTACCATAAATGCATTTGCCTACTAGTTCAGTGGCATTTCTGTGCTCATCAGAGTCTCACCTGCCTAGCATCTCGTCTTCTTTGGATTGCCCTGAAAGAGGCTCTGTTCTTCTGATCATATAATTGTTTCCTTCTTTGTTGGCTTGCTAAGAGGTTGCTGAGGAGCACTTTGCTCTCCATCTCTCTATGGACAGGCCAGCACAAACACACAGGGACTCCATACTAACAATATATAGCTTGCAAATCATCTACTTCCCTTTTGCACCCAACACCCGGAGCCAAGGATTAACTCTTCCTATGACTTAGGACCAATAAAACCGACAGCTGGCTTTCTAGGGTGCGTAACAGCTTCCGTGCAGCTGCTTAGCCATAATTATTTAATTAGAAGCTGCCAACTGTGCCTATATAAGCATTAATTCATCAAGCTGTTGTGCTTGGGTTAATGGGCTGAAACCATGGGAGGTGCTCTAAAGCAAGAAGTTGACTACATGCAAAGATGCTTTTCACAGAGGAATGCAACTTTCTTTTGAGTTTAGTAGGGGGAAAGCGCACACGCAGGCACATGTGTGCACACACACCCACTACTTAGATCCAAGAATTAATTCTGAGCAATTAAACTCCTCTAATAACCCCAGAATAATGCAAAGTCTCTTTGCCTGTATCTATACCATATTAAAAAATGAACAAGGAATTAGCGTACTGCGTATGATGTGTGTTAGTCATTAGGACCAACCTCTTTTTCCCCTGTTTGCCTTCTCCTGTTTGCCTATTTTTCATCCAAGTCTTCCACCGGGAATTTGGGAGACCCAAATCTACTTATCAGTTATTAGCACTTCATGTTGTTATCTTATTTAAATTTTCATGTGGACCTAGATTTGATGTAATTTTGGGTGAGTGTTTTTTTCATGTAGAATTACAAACAATTAAAAAGTCAACTGGTATTTGCATGTGTTTTAGAGAAAAGATAACAATTGTGTTTGTCTACATTACTCACACACCAAAATATGATATGTGAGCTCCTATGGTTTATGACTCATTTATCTGTATCCAAAATAATTAATATGAGTGCTATGCAAACATAGAAGAAATACATATGTTTCTTTAGAATTGTCTCACAAAATATTCTAGGTACTTCCTTTGTTTTTACTTAAGACAATAAAAAGTTACCTTTTCTCTCTTCCCAACCAGTTAGCTAAATAATACCTCTTTCTTTTTAGATATTACATTTAGATGATGTCATAAACATCAGTCAGTGCTTCTGGGTTCACAACCCAATAAAATGGGTGTGAAATAATTTGGAAAAGAGAAGTCCTGAGTCTGAACTAGATACTCAGTAGCTATCACACTACTTAGGAACAAAATCATAGGTGCATGGAAATAAATGAACCCTTATTTCTAGAGCCATCCTCCAATCCTGAGTGGGAAGATTGTTTTTGGTTAAAGAGAATAATGTACATTTCCTTAAGTCTAGTCATGAGCGAGCTGCTTCAAATGAATGCCTGAAAGCACTCAGAATTGAAGGCATTTGCCTCTAATAAAACTGTGATAACATGACCATGGGTAGGGAGTTCAATTCATGGGATGCTTTACTTTAAAAACATACACTTTGAGTTCTGTGAATTACAAAAATAATTACCTATTCATCATCTTTTTCACAAATGGCTTCTTGTAGGTACTTAGCCTTCTTTTATAGATTTCCTTAAATTTTAAAAGCTTGCTTCCATAGAAGTCTCTAAATTACTCTACATACAGTATATATTTTCAAGTCTTTTGAATAATATAAGATGTTGGCAAAAATTGTATCAGCAAATTATTTTTCACTCAAATTTCAGCTATGTGATCTTGTATGAAATATATGGTTATGTCTACTATGAATAATTACTTGGTACTTACCATAAAAATGTCAATTAAAGGGTCTACTTTTACAGGAAAAGAAGTGAAAGTGTATCTGACCCAAGATGATTCTAGCTTTTTTCCCCATGATTATTATTTGAAAGACACTAATAATAACTTCAATTGTTATTCCCCATAGAGATACAAGGTTGACACATTCAAAATGAAACAGCAGAGTGTAGCCAAAACCATGAGTGCTGTGAGAGTTGGTCTCTGCCACCACTTCCATCTCTTCTTTTTGTGGCTTTTTTGTCCTCTCAGCTTGAACACCATCTTTCCTTTCTGCTCGTAACTGCCTCTCTCAAGTTTTCTCTCCATGCTATAATCAGAACTTGTTGTCAGGAAAACTGCTCTATCATTACACTGAGGATGAACTGAAGGTGTGGTGTCCCTTTTCCCAGAAGCATTTGTGCGGAGGAACACTTTTAATAGTTTTAGATCATGCTGCATCCTTTAAGTCTAATGGGGCCTCGTCATGAAGTCACTCTAGATTGAATGATCAGACAGATAGAGAACAGCAGTAATGCAGGAGTAATGATGCAGTTTTTCCTTATTTCTTTAAAATGCTGTGGATTGAGAATTGGGATCAATACAGGTATAATATGACATAAGAATACTAGGATATTATTTTATTATATGGTTTTCATGTCCATGCCAAATAATAAGACCTATTATCTGAGCTCAGTTCCTTGTGGGAGATGATTAAAACAGCTTCTTCCTGGGTGTGTGGGATGTCTAAGTGAATGTGGCAGCAAAAGACTTGAGCAGAGAGGGAGGGGGAGGTCTCTGAGATTACTGCCCAGTGTCCTGATATGTTAAAAAAGTACATGTGATTGGAGAGAGAAGACTGGATGTTCCTAACAACCCAATAAGGTTTAGATCTTATCAAGAAAATGAGAAATGGAACAGCTGAGAGTTCACAAAGCACCACCAAACACCTCCAAATGGAAACACAGAGGGGAATGATCATGCACAGAAGTGCTGGTCCAAGGCACAGGAAAAATACCTCACACAGATTGGTAGTCAAATGCTGTTACCTTATCGTTCATTATTCGATGTTGTTCTTTCTTTTTGGTCATTACTATGACTTTCTTTAAATTCTATTTTTCTTAATAAATCAATTTAATTTTTTGCTATAGAAAATTTTCAAATGTAAACAAATGTGGGAGAGTAATACAATAAAACTGACAATTAACTGCAAGAATTGCAATTATCATTGCAAGACAATGTTATTTCATTTATGCTCCTATATACTTTTCCTGTCTGCTCTGCGTTATTTTTTTACATTGCATTATTTTGAAGCACATCCCAGATATAAATTATTTAATTCATCCACGAGTACTATAGTATATATTTCTAAAGTATAATCCACTTAAAAGCAACACAATATCATTATTACATATAAAATTATTCTTTTTTTTTTTTTTTTTTGATGCTGAGGATTGAACCCAGGTCCTTTACACTGAGCTACATTCACAGCCTGTATCTTTAGACAGGATCTCGTTAATTTACTAAATCCCAGGGCTGGGCTAGAACTTGCAGTCCTCCTGCTTCAGCCATCCAAGTGCTAGCATGATAGGCTTGTGCCAACACATTCAGTTAATTCTTCACTATTGTGAAATAACTAGTGAGTGTTCAAACTTCCCTAATTTTATCACCTTTTCTTAAATTTGGTTTAACTCAAGATCGAAATGAAGTCCATTCATTGTATTTGTTGGTTATTTTTCTTTATTCTCTGTGATAATTTAAAAAATATTACATATAACATATGCAATGAAGAAGTAAAATGCTTTGCTCTGTTGTTGATTTTTTAAAAATCTTTTTGTTTTAAGAAACCAACTTGTTTGTATGTCATCTATACTACATTCCAGATTTTGCTAATCCATCTCTATGATGTCTGTGATATCACTGATATATTCCCCCTTTCCCTATAAACTTGCTAGATATAGACTCTGAATTCTATAAACTTGATGAGATTCAGTTTTAGTATTTTTGGCAAGAAATTTTCCACAGTGGTGGCAAGTACATTAATGTGTGTTGAATTGAAATGCTGTATGCCATGGAGGCAAGGTAAGGACATTTTTACTGTTAGCTTTTTCAGGTTCATCATATGAGTAAGTAGTAGTTGAACTGTTATGGAAAACAGACCCAACATGGGAATAATTTGCACTGAGGAGGTTTAGGAGGCAGTTTATTACACTGGTGGGCTTGACTGGAATCTCTCTCAAAGAGTTGGAGCCTCACCGGGTAGAATTTCTGGGCTTCTATGGGGAAAGCAAGGATACAGAGGCTGATTTAGTGCATTATGATTGGAAGATTGGGTGACATCTTGGGTTGTTAAGGGAGTTGAAGCATTTTAGGTTACATTGTAAGGCCACCAGTTATACAAAGCATGGATTATACCAAGGAAGAAATGTCTCGTTACATTTTAAGTTACATCGCAAGACTATCAGTTATACAAAGGCAATAAAGACAAGGATTGCACAAAGGAACATTTTAAGTTATATTTTAAAACCATCTGTTAGACAAGATTATACAGAGAAAGGTGTGTTCTGTTATCAGACTTGTCTGAATATGAACATGTCCACCTGGTCTTGGCGGGCGTCCTTGACAGGCTTTATTTAAAATTTTTATTTTCCTTTCAGGATAAGGTCTGATTTCTTCATTGTCCAAGTTGATTCTTTTGACAAAACAAGTGATGTAAGGCCCTATTTTCCTTCCAGTCTTTCAAGAACTATCTTGAATTCAACAGTAGTCCTCAACATTGGTCTGGTCTGCCATTGGAAGGGTAGTAAGCCTCCCAGGATGAGACGGGGTCCTATTGAAAGTGAGCAGGAATTATTTTGGGTGGGAAATTTCACATTCTTCCTATTCTATTTTTACATTTGAGAATCTTTGGATTCCTTCAACTGTGCTGATGCTCCACTGAATTCACCATCTGTGTTTCCCAAACCTTTTCTTTCCTATGATTCTTATCTCAGTAAATAGTATCATCAGTTACCCAGTTGCCTGAGGAAAAATGAAACTTACACAGCATACTTAACTCTTCCTCCTCCCCAATCACTTTCTCTAATCTACAATAAGTCCTGTTGGTTGTTCTTCATACCTCCCAGATCTATCCATTTGTTTCCATCCCACTGATGCTACCTGGCTGGGTCACCAGCACTGCTTTTTTCTAGAGTACTAGAAAGGAACTCAACTTGTCCTCCTCATTCCACATCCACATTTGTCTTGTTTGATCAATTCCTTTTGCTGCAAATATGGTGAGATGTCTAAAATGTGAGCCTGATCATGTCACTCCTCTACTCAAAGTTCTTCATGGCTTATGCCTGTTTCTGCATAAACTCCTTGATAAATCACTGCCCTGTATGAAATGACCTCTGCTTCCCTCTCCAGTCTCTACTGTTGCCATCCTACTCTTTGCATTTTAACCTCACCATGGTAAACTTCTTTCAGTTTCTGGATATTGTTAATTTTTTTTTTCTGTGCACGATATTCCTTCTGTCTGGAACTCTGCCTCTAATTGCTTTAATTAATTAAATCTTTGGATCTCACCAGGAGGTAACATTTTTCTGGGAAGCCTTCCCTAGTCTACCATATCTGGATAAAGCATTTCTTGCCGTTGCCTCATAGGGCCCTATTTTCCTTTACTGTAGCACAGATACTAAGGTGTTATACTTGCTTGTAGCCTGTTTCTCCAAATATGACCTTTGTGAAGATAGACACTATTCTTATATCATGTTCCTCAGAAGACCTTGTATAACACCACAAATGTAGGGACTCTGTAAATATTTCTCCAAAAAAATTTAAAAATGTAAGTTACAATATTTTGTTATGGTCGTAAATGCCACTGTCTTGAATATACTATTGCATTATCTCTTAATAGAAGAACTGGAAATCAATGATGGTGTGATTAATGCTTTAAATAATAAAAATGGTATGTCCTTACTTTCACTGAGTGCTAAGCATTTTACATGCAAATTGGAATTTTCACTGAAAGCTGGCGTACTCTTAGCACCTGCACAAAGATTGAAACACTAGGGAACTGAGAAAAACACTTACCCGCAGTCAAGTCTCCTGTGGTCTCCTTTTAGTTGATTCATCCAAGCAGGAGCAAATTGAAGCTGGGTGGGGCAGTGTTTAAGGAAAAACCCAGGAGGGACTCAAGATTCAGAAAAGTGCTACAAAATTGATAAAATATCCCCAATAGGACAAGAACTCTACTTGAATAAAAAGTGTTCTGTGAGACTTGCCTTCTTAATTTTCTGACTGCTCAAGTGTTCCATCTCCTCCCTTCTTCTCTTCTGATAAATGTTAGTGATCATTCCATAATGCCAGAGGTAGCATGATGTGGTAGTTCAAAGCCTGGATTTTGAGCCTAGGTAGAAGTGTGGTATTTGCCCAATAAAAGAATGCTCAGGTTTGCAGCCCAGCTATGCTACCTACTGTCTACGTGATCTTTAGCAAATTACCTTCCATCTGTGCTCAATTTCCTCATGTAAAATGAAAACTAGAACGATGATATTTGACTCATAAAGTTGTTATAAGATTCAAATGGGTTGATATATTATGAAGTACTTACAACAGTTCCAAGGGCTCAGTCAGTGTTCTAGAAATGTTACTAAGTACATAGACTCCTGGTTATGATGGCACAGAGAAGACACAGCCTTTTCCTTTGAGTAACTTATTTGATTTTCTCTGATAGTCCTGTTGGCTACTTTGTCTAAATTGTTGATTGTGTACCTGATAAAAGGAAATTCTGGTTGTTTGTTTTAACTGAGTGGAAATAAACATAAAGGAAATTCTTCAAAAGGCTTCAAATTAAATGTAGCCATGTGAGATTACTAAATGCTAATTATAAAGAGAGAAAGGCAGAGAGAGAGAGGGGAGAAAGAGAGAGAGGGAGAGAGAGAGAGAGAGAGAGAGAGAGCGAGAGAGAGAGAGAGAGAGAGAGAGAGATATTTCAAAGTTTAGGGACTCTGTCTCCCCTGGCTATTCCATAATGGAGATCATTAACAATGGGCTTTTTCCCTACTTGCTTTCAATGTATGGCTTTTCAGAATCTTTGAAAATGTTTGATAGAATTGAAAATTAAGAATACTTTATGTATGTTGTCACTTGCATCTTAGCCTAGAGAGTTTGCTTCATGGTGACAGGAAATGGTTATTGAGCATGCCACTGCTAATACAGTCATTTAAATTGTTCTAGAAATGAAAACAAGACATTTTGTTTCATATCATGTATGCCTGTGCCTTGTGGCATTAAGAGAAATAAGTTTGCTAATGAGGGGACTGTTACTGTATGACCCATTCAAAAGCTGTCCCATGTGAAGAAATTCATAGTTTTCTATTTTATTCATCAACCCCATTCTCATGCAGAAAGCTACAGTAATTTTCTCACTCCAATTTATAGCAATCTTTTATTCTGAGTAAATCTGATATAATGTGATTATGAGCTAGTTAGTTGCTTTGATGAAAATAGAAAACAACACATTATACATAATGTGGTGGCAAATTTAAAGAGAATTTCAGGCTGCTGCATATTGTGAACAGTTCATATTTACACTGCCAACTAACAAGAGAAAAAGAAGTTAAGCTCTGATAATGTCATGTTGTGTGTGTTTGTGTGTGTGTGTGCATGTAAAACACAGAAATTTTAGTGACTAGGATAAAAGAAATAGAGCATATGCATATTTGAGTGTGGCAAAGGTATGTAATTAAAACCAAGGAAATATTCTTGACTCAGAGAAACGTTGCAGAGTCCTGAAATCACCCCAAACAGAAAAAGAGCTGACCTACAATGCAAAGTACTTTGATCACTGGTGTGAGGCATCACTGTTAATTTTCTTACAGTTTAAGCATTCATTACATCAGTAGAAGATGTTTTCCTATGGGCGTGTGTCTGCAAATTTACACTGTAACACAAATGGAAAATAGGATTCAGTTTTCATTAAATTGCTTTCTAGTCATCGAGGGGAATTGTCTTTTTTTTTTCTTTAAACAAAAGGATACCTGTGTGGAGTTCGATTTCAATAAGCCATACCAATACAATAAGCAGATATTAATTCCTATTTATCCAATAAAGTTATGCCTTAAAAAATGAACAGGTTTGCTTGACTTTTCTGGACAGATATTCATGTGGCATGAGGAGATCATGATTGATAATATAATGTGTATATGATCCTTTTAACAATTTTAATACTACTTAGAATCTTCAGAGTTATCAAATATTTATTGTATTTGTTTGAAAAGACCATATTGATGCCTTCCTAGTGAGGATTTCTCTTACATAAAGTACCTTTCTACAGCATGGTCCACTTGAGATGGGTAGAAAGTGTCAAATCTGGATGCAAAGAATCAGGATTCTAATTCATGAACTCTTTATGTTAATCAACTTGTAGTACTTCTCCACAATCTGCCATGAATGTGATTAACAATCTGCACATACTTAATTGATTGAGAACTGCAGGCACTTCAAACTTTCCTTCACCCTCACATTCCATGTGTACAAAAAAAAAAATCATGAAGTGTAATCTGACTTTTAAAAACTTCTTACCATCTCTTCATCAGAATGACCTTATTCAATAAGTAGACTTAAGTTTGGCCTCAGTTATTTGCTGAAGGTTCTGCTCACTGCCTTCTTGGTCTATGAGTAAATGCATATACTGTGACCTTGCTCTGCTTTTGCTTTTATGTGTGTTAGTTTCCTGGACATCTCATGGACTGGCTCAGATACTCCTAAGTATCTGCACTGAATACCAACAAGGCACCCAAGATTGTGTGGAGGTATTCATATGTGGTCAGTATTTCTCATGGAGCATGTGGTTAAACAACAAGTTAAATTAGTAAATGGGAAATTTCGACCTGGTGTAAAGGGGAAGTGTAAACTGTTAGGGGAATGGAGAGAAATCTGGTAATCTGATCCCTAAATTAAACTAGATTCAATATTAATGATGAGTGAGAAGAAAATGCTTAAATCTTTAATGTATTTCTTGATTTTAAGATACTGACTCATGAAGTCATAAAAGTTATATTCTAGAATGGCTTAGGAAAACCTTAAGATCATTAACAATTCTTTTGATTCTCACTTAATTGTTTTTTTTTCAAATGATAGTTATGTAAATGATTTTAGTCAGGCCAGCTTGCACTCATTACATCAGTAGAAGATGTTTTAACTCAATTCTTTTTTATTAAAATCTTTGTCATGTAAAAATACATGTATGTACAAAATTGGAGTCCAAATAATAGGCTATATGACTAGTAATTTATCTTAAAGTTACTTTATTATTGTTTCTATGGTGTTCTTTCATAAAGACTTTCAAATGAGATGTGTCATTATTTTACTTTAAAGATTACTGATTTACCTTCAAATCTTATGCAGAAATCATTTTCAATGACTACTACAGTGCTGAACAGACAGGAGGTGCTCCATAAACATTTGTTCAATAAATGAATAAATTCTTAACACTGCATTTTAAAGAAAAAAATGTGAAATGTAAAATTAATGAGATTTGCTTCCTATTTTACTTGATATTTACTTTTAATCATGGATGTACCCTTTGAGCAACAGTAAAAATAGGATTGAATACACTAACAACATCAACCCCATCTGCATATAAGCCTTCGTTTCATCATTTTCTCCCAGGACATATATGGGAAAGTGTGTTAATTTCTGTGTACCTTAGATTGCTCGTATGAAAGATCAGGACAAGGAAGCTTCTTGTCTGGCAGTGTTGTGAGATCTAAGTCAAGTTCAAGCAATCTTACTAGCTATATTTTATATGAGTAGCCAGGCATTTCGTCTGCAGGCTGTTTTTAGTTCATTTAGCAAATAGGTATGTTTGGATCCAGAAGGAAAAACTCAGAATGCATATCCAGTAGAATGAACCCTGGATACTACTGAAGCAAAAACCAACCTACTACCCTCTGGTCTCATTCTGGACTATCATTGTATATCTTCTGACCTCAAATCAAGATATACTAACCCAACACACTCACTTCTCTCGCTCCCTTGGTGTGCTTACCTCTCCTGTCCCTCCTGAAGGTGCTCGACTATCTTCAGTATCTTCCCACTAGCTGGCCTCTTTTTCACTTCAAGATGCTGCACTTAGGTTTTGTTTCCCCAAAACACTCTCCCCTCTCTGCATCCTACTCATTCTTTAAGGCCAAGTCTTACTGAGTTTCGTTAGAAAAGCCTTCCGATATCTTCCCAGCTGAAGTAGCCAGTGACTTCCTAAAGGCTTCTGCACAATACCCAGGTTATTTCCATGTTATCACTGTTCATATGACTAATCATTTGGTCGATTTATTATTTTGTTCTCTTTCTCTCTCTGTAGACTGAAAGCCTCATGAAGGCAGGAGCTCTATTTTTCCTATTCTTTGTATCTTCAACATTAGCATAATGTCTGGCACTTAATAAGTTAACTTTTGTATATTCTCCTCGCCTCATCATTTAAAATTATAATGACAGAATTCCCTCTCATGGTGAAGACAACTGAAAAGTATGCATATATACACATACACACACCTATGTACATACACATACATATACCTACATTTAGATTTAGCTAGTATAATAGAAACAAATGAAAGAAAAAGCAAAAAGATAGCTCACACCTAAGAGAAAGGACAAGAGATATGTACAGGAGTGAGAAAAAATACTTTGCAATGTCACTTAACCTCTCCAACTTTCAGGTACCTTAATCATATATATGACAAGGATAGTGAGCCTATTTAATTATCTCATAGGATAATTAGGAAATGATATGGCATATGTAAGGTGATTATGCTGCTTGATTAAATGTCTGCTATTAAGGCAAATTTTATCTTAGCTTGACTGACCATCTAGATAATGTCTTAAGGACAGGTAGCTACAACCAAGGAGAAAGCAATTAAATTTGCTCTTTGAGAAAGTTGTCAAAGCATTTAGACATCAACAGTTAAAATAGGCAAACAGGTTTTAATAGGATCAAAGCTCCAGCACTATAATTACCTAAGTAAGTGGGATATGATGTTATGTTGGGTACATTTTGTTTCCTCAACTCGTGTTAATGGTCATACATCTATGTTGTGTAAAAACTGGAATAATGGATAGAATAAAATCCCTTATCTAAGTTCTGTAGACTATAATATTGTGTGGGAGCTTTGAATATGTCTTATATGCTAGGAAGAATACCTACTCAATGTATGAGATCAGAGCATCCTGGCTGGGGTGAGGGGAACATAGTGATTTTGTGACTCAGTTTCCTGTCTGTGTCAATAGACTTTAAATAAAGTCTGAGGTAGAAGCCAACATATGCAGTCTTTTAAAGAAGCCCTGTTTTGATTGAAGTGGAAATTGGGTGTAGGCATGTTATCCCCCATCGCCTCTTTTTTTCCTTTCTTCCTGGTGGCTCTTCAGGCAATTGCAGGAAACCTAAGGTTCACAGTGTAGATCTTTGAAGAATCTCGAACAAATAATGAATTTTCCTGTTTTTAAAAATGGGTGTTTTGAATTTTTGGTTAGTTTCTTAGTTGTGTGTGGACTTTTACTTGTTTCATTTTCATTTTTTTTTTAAGTTTTTGTTTGCTGTACCTAATGAGCACATTCCTTGTAAGAAATTGGTTCATGTATATCTTTATTCTTTTTTCATCCCCTTTCCCTCCCCACTCTCCCTTTCCTACCGTCTCTTGGTCCCCCTTTCATTTGCAAAGGATCTATCTTGCTATTTCCTGTTATCTGTCTTTTATTTTACCCTTTTATTTATGTTTTAGGTTTCTCATGTAAGAGAAATCAGGTGATATTTAAGCTTATATGTCTGATTTATTTTACTTATGTCTAGTTCTTAAGACAAGTCTGTATGAAGACAATTATTAGAAAAATTAAAGAGCAAAAATAGAGTAATTTTACTTCTATTTTTGGCATATTTAAGAGAAAGTTAGCAGAGCTATCTGCCTTATATTCTTTGGTATCAAGACAGGCAATAGAAATTCTTTTTGAAAATAGTATGCAGAAAATTGTTTCTATGACTGACTTTATATGCTGTCTACCCACTAGCTGGGAATTGGTTTCTCTATTGTTAATAAGGCCTACATTTGGTATATTCTGTTAGGTCATTATAACATAAGAGCTTAAGGATCTGTGGCAAAGCCTCTGGTTATAATAGTGCTTTGTATTCTGACATGAAGACTTGACTGTAAACCAAAATAACCTATTTTTGGAGTGTTTGAATATAATCCCTCATACCAGCCATTCTTCAATATAGAGAACAGCAGGAACATTTTCTTTTATCATAGCTTGTATATGTTCGTATTTTTCATAGCCTGTGATTTGCCTTGGTAATTTGCTTCTTTTTATGGAAATACACATTCTCTTCAAAATAACCAGATGCAGGATCATCAAATAATTGATTGCTGACTTAACTTGCTACTGCAGTCCTCCTGACTTCAGATAGAAACACATATGGTTATATAGTAAATTTAAATTTTAATATGTTAACAATATCATAAATATCATTTATTGAACTCTACTTCATATACTCTGTAAAAGATTTTTCAATTGATGCTTACAAACCCTGTATGATGAGAAATGGAGGCTCAGAAAGGTTTAACTTATTTACCGTCACACAGTTAATAGCCATTTCAGAATTTCAGGGTAGGAAGAGCTTAATCACATCTGTCTGGATTTAAGTTTGAGAAAACTTCATTCATTCACGAGAATGAGGTGAGGGTGGGCTGAGGGAGATCAAGTGTGGTGACAAGGCTGAACTTTAAATAACTCTGTGAGTGTCAGAGGCCCACGTCACTGCCGTGTTATCTAATAGTTGGTACCGGCAGAATTCAAACCCCAATTGCCCTGACCCCAATTCTGGGTTTCTTAGCTGCTATGCCGTGCTTCAGAGATGCCAGATGGCAGTGCTGTCTTTTTGTGAGCTATTCAAGGAGCCACCCTGCAAGAGTAAATGAGGAGCTTGCAGAAAGCCCCTGGGCAGTGTGTGGATGGTGGAAGGTGCTCAGCACAGCTGATTTTCCTTTCTTCTCCTCTTCAGATTTCAGGTCTATGGACATGATTTTCCCATGATACAGCTTCGAAAACAAAAACAAACAAACCAAAAAATTAAACCAGATTGGGCCTGAATCTGCAAATCTGTCCTCAGTTACCCACACATAACTTCTGGGATACAATCTCTTCTCCCAGAGACTCCTACACAGCATTATTTTTAAGAATTTGATTTTCTAGGTACCACACATATGAAAAGGCACAAGATTGTGTAGTACAAAAAAAGATGTTGAAAACATTTGAAATGGAATAGGGAGAATTTATTTTTGTCCTCCTCCACTCCACCAGGTACCTAAGCAAAAATAAAGTATATATGTATATTTATATTGAAAAGGGTTATCAGTAGTTTCTGATTCTAGAATTATTGGTAAGATTGTGATAAGTGAGGTATTTTAAGCAGGTACCCTGGCAAGAATAGTTGTTTCCTGGAGAAAAAGTACATTTAGGCATGAACGTGTGATGTGCATGAAACTCTGTTTAAGTCATAAAATATCCTGAAAATGAATTTCTCTTTTAGCACAGTTTTTCCAGTTTTGAATTTGGGGAGAGTTATTTGGGAACATAATTTTGGTATAAATATTTTATGTTAATAATAACTTTCTATTACTTTTAGAAGCCCAGCCAATATAAAAGCAAGGCTACAACCAAAAATGAGAAAGAAAAACTGTTTCTTAAATTTAAAACCAGTCGATTCCCTTAGCCTCTTTCCCTTATGAATTGCGATGTACATTTCAGAACCTTAGAGACAGGGAACAGACTTTATTTTTCCTCATTTCTAAATGATTCCTTCATTAACTACTTTTTTCTTTAAAATCAATTATAACTGCCACTGACTGAGCGCAAATCACATTAAGTGCTTTTGGTAAGTGCTTTGTAGACAGCATAGTGTTCTCTTTTGCTGGGTGTGGTCAGGCACTCCATTTACTATGATGGTTGAGACAGGAGGACCACGAAGTTCAGTTCTAGTCTGGGTCACTTGGCAATTTAGTGAATCAGCTAGATACTGTCTCAAAGTAAAAAAAAAAAAAAAAAAAAAAAAAAATTAAAAAGGCTAGGAATGTAGTTCAGTGTCAGTGTGAATGCTGTGGATTCAGTCCCCATTACCACCCCCCAAAATTATATGTATACTATCTTTGGAACACTAGCATGTATCATAAAACAATTAGTAGAAAGAAATTTTTTTTACCATTTTACAGATGAGAAAATTGAGACCTAGTAAGATCCTTATTGAGTTCACAGCAATTGAATAGATGAAACCAAAATTCAGACTCTGTTCAAGTCTCTCTGACTTCAAACACTATAATGTTTTTAATTCCAATAGATTGTTCTTAAAATATAGATCTTTCCTGCCCCCAAAGCATTTAGAACAATCATAAAAACAGTACAAAATGGCTATTGTTCCTTTGGCTAGTGTGAGACTGAGCCTAGGGAGATTCTGTGCTTGATTCTGAAAACAAAAACAAAAACAAAAACACTTGAATCTGTATGAATATACAATAATAGCTAAGATTTATGAGAGTGGTTTTTCTCTGCCAGACTCTGTGCTAAGAGTTTTATGCATTATTCATTTATTCAAAAAATTTTATTAAACATCTAGTATATACTGAATAGTAGTCTACGCATTGAAAATTTAGCATTGAATAAAACAAATGTAATTTTCTGTCTTCAAGGAGCTTATATTCTAGGGTGTGTATGGGGGATGCATAATACATAACATAAATAAGTAAAATTTAAATTGTATCACATGGATGAGGAGATTGAAAATGAGGCAGTGTGGGGTTAGCAGTGTCTGTTGTAGTTTTAGACAGAAGGTAGGCAAGACTTAACTGAGGTGGTAATATTTAAATAAAGGCTTATTATAGGAGATGAGGTTTCAAATGTGGGATCTGACAGTTGGAGAGTAAAAGATAAACCCAGGGCCTTGAGGTGAGAGAGCACAGGGTCTGTTGAGAAACAGTGTAGGGTGGCCGTGTGGCTGGAGCAGGTAAAGGAAGTGAGAAGTTATGGAGACCAGAAAGGTACCAGGGGTGCCAGGCTGTGTGGTGACTTGCTGACCTCTTTAAGGACTTTGTCTTTGATTCTGGGTGACATGGGCAGCCATTGTTGGATTTGAAGCAGATCGGGGATGTGATCTGTCCTATTTTAAAAGCTGCCTGCTGTGTGATATTGGAAATTTGACCTATATTTTCACAAGCTAGATGTATTCAACTCTGGCTGCTGTTTTGAAAACAGGCTGATGAGGCCAAGGAAATAAGCAGGACTGTAAAATAGACAGCTATTAGGGTTATCTTATTGTGACAAGGTGACAGCTCAGACAAGGTTAGTAGGAGTTGAAGTGGTAAGAATGAACAGACTCTGGGTATGTGGCATGGATATATTGTATGAGAGAAAGTATGGATCCACGATAGATAGATTAGATAGATAGATAGATAGATAGATAGATAGATAGATAATTTTTGTGGCAATGAGAATTGAACTGAAAGCTTTCTCGCTGAACTATGTCTACAGCTTTTTTTTTTTTTTTTTTTTTTTTAATGATGAGATAGGGTCTTGCTAAGTCACCAAGTTGCCTGGGCTGGGCTTAAATTTGTGATCCTCCTGCCATAGCCTCCCAAAGTGCTAAGATTACTGATGTGCACCGCCACACCTAACTGGCCTCAAGACTTGCAATTTAAGTGAGCTGGAAGAGCAGAGTTACTTCTAAACAAGGTAAGGAAAACTGAAGAAAGAACAGGTTCCCGAGGTAATAGAGTACTTCAAATTCTGGGCATATTAAATTGGAAATGCTTATTAGACATTTGTGTGGATGTATCAACCAGGAAGGTAAATATTTGGGTCTATGACTGAGAAAGCTTAAGATATAAGTTTGTAAGTCATCAACCTATAGAAATTCCTTAAAGAGACTGAGTGATAGCACCCAGCAATAGATGCAGTAAAAGAATGTAGCTCTATGAACTGAGGCCTAAATTCTCAAGTGTTAAGACTTAGCGGTTGTGGAAGAACCTGCAAAGGAGACACAGAAAGAGATGTCAAGTGGGAAGAGAATGAGGAAAGTGTGGTGTCCTGAAAGTTAAGTGACAAAAACGCTTCAATGCCGGGTGTAGTGGAGCATGCCTGTAATTCCAGCACTCAGGAGACTGAGGCAGGAGGATCGGTGTGAGTTTAAGGTCAACTTGGGCTACATAATGAATTTAAGGCCAGCCTGAGCTACAAGGTGAGACCCTGTCTCAACCCCCACCCCCACCCCAATGCCTCAAGTAGGAGGGAATGATTAACTAAGTCTATGAAAGAGTAAGTTCTTTGAGGACAGAGGCCCTTTGGATGTACAGATATGGAGGTCATTGGTGACTTTGACAATAGTAGTCTTAGTGAATTGATCGAGGGTGAAAACCTCATTATAACTTATTTTAGAGAAAACAGGAACAGAGAAACTCAGAAAAGTGAGAATGAACAGTACTTTTAAGCATTTCTATGAAGTGGAATAGAGAAGTTAGATGGTAGAACAGAAAGTGAGAATTAGGGGAATTTTTTTAAGTTAGTAGAAGAAATTCTATGGTTGTGTGCTCATAAGAAAGACTAGTAGTTAGAGGAAAGTCAACAATGAGAGAGAGAGATGGAGAGAGAGAGAGAAAGAGTGAGACAGAGAGAGAGAGGCTAGAGTTATTTCAATGGACAAGTAAGAAGAAATGCGATTGAGTGCATTCAGAGTTCATTTTTGATTATAACTTTGTCAGTTCATACACAGGACTACAATATAGAAATGTAGAATAGACATGTAGTAGATATATAGTACATGTAATACACACAAATATATATATATCCTTACTCAAATTCATAGCTATTAAGTAACAAAACCAAGATTTAGACTCAGTCAAGTCTCTCAGACTTCAAACACTATAGTGTTTTTTAATTCTAATGAATTGTTCTTACAATACAGATCTTTCCTGTCCCCGATTTAGTATTTTAAAGCATTTAGAATAGTCATGAAAATGTAGTGAGTGTAAAATGTATATGGATGTACTTGAGGTTTGATGAAAAAAGATACTGTAAAATAGTAATCTGATACTTGCAGACTGTGAATGAACTAGGGAGATGTATTACTGATCAGACATATAAGGACTTAACTGAAGCAAGTGGCCACAAATTTAAAGTAAGACATTCAGCATGGTTGTCCATTTTTCTCTAGCTATGTCCGGTTGCATGGTTGCAGGTGTGTTATGGTTTATATCTAGATGTCCCTACAAGCACTTCATGCACTCATAGGTGGGGCTTTTGGGAGGTGATTGCATTATGGGGACTTATAGCTGATTTGCTGTTAGGAGCTAAGATCTGATCCAATGAGGCAGGCCACTGGAGCATGACCTGGAAGGGTGTATCTCTCGTGCTGGATCTTCCCTTCACTCTCTGCTTGCATGAGGTGAGCAGGTTTTCCTTTACCGTAGCCCTATGTCATGCTGTTTCTTCTTTGGAGCTGGCTGACCATGAACTGAAGTATGAGCTAAAGTAAACCTCTTCTCAAGTTGTGGATGTTGGGTATTCTGTCTCAGTAACAAGGAAAGTGACTAAGAAAAGGGGAGGGTATAGACTTAAATATAATCTTAACCAGTAGGCATAGGATTTTGCAAAACCGAGGCAGGAGAGTTCATGATTAATGAAAGAAAGTTGTTAAAACAATAGACCATTGGCTTTAAGATGAGTAAGAAATCCAATGAGGCCATAAAGGAAATGAGGAACAATTAAAAGTTATAAAATCAGTGATTTTAAGATCCTTATGGAGTCACAGATCCCTAAAAAATTAAGGGCTGGAGGAAATAATCTGGAAATGCAGGAGAAGATGGTGACTGAATTTGAGCTTATGGAGAATCAAAAAAAAAAAGATGTAGTTTAGGATATGACTATGAAAGTGTATGACTAAGTAAGGATGTGATTATTGGACAAGAGGAGTTGGAAGTACTCAAAAGATCATTCATGTAAGTATTGAAAGCGCTGAAAATATTTTATCTTCATAGTGATTTTGTTACCCTCATTTTAGAGAAAATAATTAGGCTAGGAGTTGGTAAATAAGTACAAGGTTCCCAAACTAGGAGATAGTTCACAAATTTTCTAGTAACACAGGTATTTGGATCTGGTTTGTGTGTCTCATCTTTCAGCCCATTCTGAAAAATGCCTTCTGTATGGTATGTTTTACTATCTTTGTGTCATGTTTAATTAAAAAGTTTGTGGAATTTTCAAATAATTTGTATCATATATCTTGTGGATTGAACTCAGGCTCTCACACATGCTGAACACATGTTCTACCACTGAACTACCCCACCAGCCCCCAACATTGATTTATGAAGCACCTACCAAAGAGCAGTGCAATATACTGCCATATGTTCGGGGGCTGCAAGGCTAAAATATATTGCACGAAATTGTAAGTTAAGAATTCAATTCCAGTTGCATTATTATCTCTGCCAGTATGAAAGTATTTGAATAATTATTTGAATATTTTATTGTATATTTTCTTATGTTATGAAAGATGAGTAGAGAATAGAAAATGAAAGTGCTGACATAATTGAGACTAAGATGGAAATCTTAGGCATGCTGAAAAAGGGAAATCCTTAGCCTTAAGTGGATATCATTGGATTTAAGTTAGTTGAGTGAGTTTTCAAATACAAAAACTCATTTTAAAAATGTACAGATTGTGGAAACTATATTTCAAGGTACTGCTTAGAGAGAGAGGTGTAATTAGGCAAGGTATTATTCTTTATTAGGTAATGCCAGTGGGATG
>RJWM01018682.1:0-40555 GCA_004363535.1 Dasyprocta punctata
CATCCCAGGAATGCAGGGATGGTTCAACATATGCAAATCAATAAATGTAATACACCATATCAACAGGGCCAAGGACAAGAACCACATGATCATCTTAATAGATGCAGAAAAAGCTTTCGACAAAATCCAACACCCATTCATGATAAAAACCCTACAGAAAATCGGAATAGATGGTCTCTACCTCAACCTGATAAAAGCCATATATCATAAACCAACAGCCAACATCTTACTAAATGGACAAAAACTGAAAACTTTCAACCTAAAATCAGGAACAAGACAAGGATTTCCATTATCACCACTCCTATTCAATATAGTTCTGCACATACTAGCCAGAGCAATTAGACAAGAGAAAGAAATAAAGGGAATAAGGATAGGAAAGGAAGAAGTGAAATTATCATTATTTGCAGACAATATCATACTCTACATAGAAGACCCCCAAAAATCCATTAGAAGGCTTCTAGAAGTAATAGCTAAACTCAGTAATGTTGCTGGATACAAGATTAACACTCAAAACTCAATAGCATTCCTGTACACAAACAACAAAGTCACTGAGAGAGAAATAAGGGAACCCAGACTCCTCACTATAACATCCAAAAAAATGAAATACTTATGAATCAATCTAACAAAGGAAGTAAAAGATCTATATAGTGAAAATTGCATTACTCTGAAGAAGGAAATCGAAGAAGATTTCAGAAAATGGAAAGATAATCCCTGTTCATGGATAGGAAGAACAAACATTGTGAAAATGGCCATTCTCCCAAAATTATTATACAGATTTAAAGCAATCTCAATCAAAATACCACTTGCCTACCTCACAGAGCTAGCGAAAGCATGCCTGAAATTCATCTGGAACCAGAAAAGACCTAGAATAGCAAAGGCAATTCTGGGCAACAAAGGTAAGGCAGGAGGCATCACAATCCCTGACTTGAAACTATACTACAAAGCTACTGTGATAAAATCAGCATGGTGCTGGAATCAAAACAGACCCGAAGATCAATGGAATAGATTAGAAGATACAGCCACAACTACAAACACACTTAGCCACCTCATTTTTGACCAAGGGGCCAAACATGTACATTGGAAGAAAGATAGCCTCTTTAACAAATGGTGCTGGAAAAACTGGCTTTCTATATGCCATAAACTAAAACTAGATCCATGCCTATCACCATGCACTAAAATAAAGTCAAAATGGATCAAAGACCTGAACATAAAAACAGAGACAGTAAAGTTACTAGAAAACAGAGTAGGTAAAAATCTTGATGACATAGGAGTAGGCAGAGAGTTCATGAACAAAATAAAATTGCATGGGAAACACTTCCCCAAATCAACAACTGGGATCTCATCTTACTAAAAAGTTTTTGCATGTCAAAGGAAATCTTCAACAGAGTGAAAAGAAAACCCACAAACTGGGAAAATATCTTAGCCAATTGTCCATCAGACAAAGGACTTCTATCTAAAACATATAAAGAATTAAAAGAAATCAGGTCCCTCAAATTCAAGGACCCAATCCAAAAATGGGCATCTGAGATGAATACACACTTCTCAGAGAAAGAAATACAAACGGCAAATAAATATATGAAAAAGTGTTCAACATCAGTGGTCATTTGGGAAATGCAAATTAAAACAACACTGAGATTCCATCTCACTCCAGAAAAATGGCCAAGATTAAAAAAATCAAGCAACAACAAATGTTGGAGGGGATGTGGGGAAAAAGGAACTCTTCTCCACTGTTGGTGGGAGTGTAGACTGGTGCAACCACTGTGGAAATCAGTGTGGAGATTCCTCATGAAGCTAGGATTGAGATCCCATTCAACCCAGCTATCCCTCTTCTGGGCATTTTCCCAGAAGAATTGAAAACATCATACCACAGTGATATCTGTGCACCCATGTTTATAGCAACCCAATTTGTAATAGCCAGATTTTGGAAACAACCCAAGTGCCCATCAATCTAGGAATGGATAAAAAAGATGTGGTATTTTTATACAATGGAGTACTACTCAGCTATAAAGAAAGATTGCATTGAGACTTTTATTAGTAAATGGTCACAACTTGAGACCATACTCCTAAGTGAGATAAATCAAACTCACATGTGTAAATACCACATTGTCTCCCTAGTGTAAGAAAGTGCAAAATTATATATGATCCAAAATCTACAATAAATACTATGGAAGGGTAAAAAACTGCTCGAAGAGCAAAAGTAACTGGGAAGGGAAAAGGGGGAAAGAGAAAAGGGAAAAGGAAAAGATATAAATCTGTATATATGTATATGTAAGATAACTCAAACGAACACACTGCTGAATGTATTCGTTATTGAGAAAGAACAATTAAAGCTCATATGATTAGGTCAATTTTACATGTCTATATCTGTTAATGTAAGTAACCATTTTAAAGATAACGATATGCAATATTGCAACCATTGTCAAGTTTCTATCATCCTGCTTTGTAAACCTGCAATGTTACTGCTGTGCATTTACTCTAGTCGTTTGTTTGTCTCTTTTGCTTGTTGTCTTTGTTATATATGTCTTTTTTTTTTCTTTGCTTAAATAACAAAAAATATTGAACTGGAGAATATTCCACCTGATTCCATCTCTTCTCACATTCTAAATATAGCCACATCCTCCAGCAAAGTCAAAAGGAGTGATTGTCATTGCACAGTGCCCCTAGGACCACCAGAGTTAGTAAATATATTTAAAGAGACACAGAGCACAGTGATAAATGACTTTTAGGAAAAAGTTTCAGGAAACTTTCTCAGTATGGTATAGATGATGTGCACTGTGAGACCAACCTGGTTTTTAGTTAGAATTCCACTTGTTTGCGAGTTACACGAATCCTCCTAGGCGGCTTACCGTGTGGACTGTAATCTGTTCAGGGCTGACGAGTCCAGGATGAAAGCAACCTCTCCAGAAAGCCATTAAGAATCCACATTGCCACTTATATCCTTAAAATATAATTTTTTTAAACATTACTTTTATTCTTCATGCTTATCATGCTCCATCAGTAGGAACTCCACCTTAATTGGGAACATTCCACAAGTGTTTCCACGGTCATGCACACAGGAGGAAAGATGAAATGCTGTGACCTTCCCAGTTTTAGGAGGAAAGCACTTTTGTGGAAGCCTCTCCCAACCTACTCATTCTTCTATCTCATTAGACATAACTGGATCAGGTGTCTAACCCCCAGCTTCAAGAAAGTAATTTCTAAAAATCTGGCACGTGACTGCCATAATTAAAATGAGGTTCTGTTAAATATAAGACAGGGGTCAGCAAAACTGTTCTGTAAAATGCCAGGTGGTAAACATGCCATAAGGTGTTGCAGCTGTTTAGTTCTGCCCTTGTGGCATGAAAGCATCCATAGGTGACGCACATTGAGGCTATGTTCCAATACAGCTATAAGAACAGCCTACAGGCTAGATTTAGCTTGTGAGCTGCAGCATGCTCACGCCTGCAGCAGGAAAAGATATTAGGTAGGCAACCAGCAGAATTTCTCAGCCCACCTAGCTAATCTTAATCACCCCCCGCCCCATGTTGTACTTCTTGAACACACCGAGAGATTATGGATCAGCAAGCATCCATAATCTCTGCATTTGGAAGGGGTCCCATTTCTGGGCTACCACAAACTTGGCTTCTTGTCTTTTCCTGATTTAACCATCTGCGATTCTGTGCACAGTGAAGTGCAGCTCCTCTGGTATCTTCGTCAGGTCATTTATTCAAGTGCAGAAAGGACCCACAGCACCAGTCTAAAAGGAACCATCAAAAGTGAAGAAGGAGCTGTCACAGAATGATGAATGGTTGCTCTCTGAAGTCTTGATTTGGATCCTAAATGACAAAACCAGACCAACACAGGAAGCTGGGTCGTTTCCTCTGCTGCAGAGCAGGCACCTGGTGAATATCGCATTGCAACCACCAGCCCTCAGCAGAGGTTGAAACAGCAGCTATAATTATGAAGAGAAGGGAAGACTCTCAAAATCTCTTCCGAGTGGCAAAAATTCTGAAAATCAAGATAATTACAACACTAGCTTATCCTGATTTGCTTGGCTATTTATAGACAAGTAGCCACGGATGTGGCTTCTCCTCTACTTGCACTAAACCCTGTGTGGCTTCTCTCTGAAATGTGGGCATATGCTGAGTCCATGTGAGATGCCACCACTGGCACTTGTCAGAAGAATTAAATCCCTCTCAAGCTTGTTTACAGCTCAGCACTTGTCATACTGCTCCCCTGAGCTTCATGGCTGGTTGGATTCTTTTTTCCCCAGTTCTGCAGAAGATTTAATTTCTTTTTTGTTTATATGTATACTTACCCTTGCAGGTGCAGGATTAAAAAAAAAACTGCTGTACCCAGATGTTCTGAAGCTGCAACAGCATACATACAACTCAGATTAAATAGAAAAATTGCATTAAAGCAGGCGCTTCAACTACAGTATTCTACAGGGGA
This sequence comes from Dasyprocta punctata, assembly GCA_004363535.1. Taxonomy (NCBI): domain Eukaryota; kingdom Metazoa; phylum Chordata; class Mammalia; order Rodentia; family Dasyproctidae; genus Dasyprocta; species Dasyprocta punctata. Next base: position 4,432 of record RJWM01018682.1, read on the forward strand.
TTTAATAAACCCACCATGTCTCCTTGACAATAAAACTCTTGAATATAACTTTAGGAACAAAGAAAATTTTAAGGCATCACCAGCTCCATTCAGTTATGGATGACTTTTCAATAAGATGTTATTTTTGAGTGGGGCCCATTATATGTACTGCATTTTCAATTTAGAAAACATCTTCTCAAAACAGAACAGCCTGGGAATTGGGTGGAAACAATGCCTATCAAGCTGTCTCTGTTCACTACTGGATTCGTTAGACTGGAGGGATCTGAGACCAGATATCACCTTAGTTTTGGAACACAGCAGACATAACCCAAGCACAAACAACCCTCTTGCTGCCCACTGAAATCTGTACTAATATGCAAAAGCCCTGCCCATGCTGCAGATGGATAATGCTTCTGTGGACCCTCAGTTTGCATATTCATGCACCCAAGGCAATGCTTAACCTGCTTTGTACATAGCAACTGTCAAATAAGGGGAGAGGAGTTCAGCTTAGGAGAAGAAAATAATGCACAAAATTCTCAGTATTTGGCTCTGCCAGCCTCCAACAACTGTTTCCTATGACTGCTTGGAGGTAGCTCATCACTTGGCAACTAACAGTTTTAAATAATCCCTCACAGCCAAAGCCTGGTTGTCATGAAACTCCATACAAAGCAGCCACTCCTGCTCTGCACAGCTATCTCCTTGAGGGCCTGGGAGCACAGAGCAGTTTCCCCAGGAAGGGGAATGGCTTAAGATGTGTTTTAAAAGAAATCTTCTCTCTCCCTCTGATCATGAAGCTAAAAACCTTCAGCGGAATTAGGGGAAAAGTATTTTAGGTTCCTGTTTCCTTGTGGGGAGGGAAGGGGTCACACAGAAAAAAGATGAAGAGAAGCTCTCACATTTTAATTTGAGTGCCAGTCCTCATTCCCTATTGGAAAAGGCTTTATCATCAATTCTTGGCCCAGCATCTGCATCTGCAAGATCAGAGTTTATTAGTCTCATCTCTTCTGCCTCGCAGCACTACCACCAGAGACCATGAAAAGTTCAGGCGCTACACACTAGAAGGCAAATGGCTCTTTCTTAACTCACACAATGCAGGTTTTGCTTACAGTAAAAGACTTACAATTCCCTAGCCATGCCAGTTAAATACTTGCTTCATCCTAACATCCTCCAGAACATCACCTAGGACATGAATATGTTAGAAATCTTTGTCTCTTGTAATGGGCCATAGAATTACTGTCTAGAGTCAGTCAACAATGGTAAGATCCATCTTGTAGACTATAACATTGATGCTTCAGTTTGCAATTTATCTAACACTTCTGACAAAAAAAATCATATAATGTAAAGCCCTATTTGTGTTTTCTCTCTTTAATTCGTTCAGAGTAACTAATAAACCAGTTATTCTCAACATAGGAAGATATGAGTGCTTCAAGATACAGAGAGACTTTATGAATAAAATCTGTTGTTTTTCTTGTTTTGCTGCTATAACTTATCTACTACCATACATATATAGTAAAGACCATAAATATTTTAAACCTAAGTACCTCTTACACTGAAGCCCCATTCAAGCACAGTTCTTCACACACTATATGTGATATGACTATGACCAAGCCAGCCAATAAGATGGTTGCAGTTAGAGGCGGCCAGCTTGTCATTCTCAGATGCATGTGAATCAGGTAAAGGTTTCAGAGCAAAAAGCATCTGCTCTCATCTTCCCAAAACATCTTCACAATACACAAATACAAAGGCTAGATACAACAATTACCTTGTGTAAACATTGAATGTTTCCACATGTCAGATTTATTGCCCTGAGATGAAGCACTGCGAAGCTGCTGTGTTTTATAATGCGCCTATCAGGTTCATTTGAGCCTGGAGCAGAACCACAAGGAAGAGTGTCTAGTAGGCTCACTCTATTAGACCACAGAATTTAAAAAACTGGAAAGGAGACTGAGGACTGAGAGTACTCTTGCTGCCTAGCAGGGCGGAAAGCAAGAGTGGCGGTGGAGCACTTTGCCCCCTTCCAAAGCTTGTCATAGAAATAACAGGGGAAGGAGATCACAGGTAGAAACCAAGCAGGGTCAGTGAGATGACCCTGTTATCTCTGAGGCTCTGGGCTGGGAGAGGTTAGAGTCCTCTGGACAATGAATGACCAAATGTGGTCGAATGGTGTTTCAACCTCTTTTCTGAATGAAAGTTCAAATCTGCCTTTCCAGCTCACTGCCTCCCGTCTATCCTCACCTCACAGTGTTTACCTTTCTGAAACATTCCATGTACTTCTGCTGCTTTGTGACTCCACTCAGGCTCTTTGCTCTCTTTTACCACCCTCTGCATTGGAAAACTCCTGCCCATCTTTTAGAACCAAGCTCAAGGGTGATATCTTTCTTGGGCAGATTAGTTCCTCCATTGTGTTTCCCATATATGTCCTACACATTTATTGCCTTTTACAAGGATTGAGTGTTGCCTTTTCACAGATCACCGATGGTATTTGATTGTGTGTGTATATATACATATATATATATATATATATATATATATTCAATATTCAGCCTGAAGTAGGTGTTTAATGCATGTCTAATTAATGATAAGTAAATGAATGGGACATTGCAATTTTCAAGGGGAGTTTTGGAATCTTAACAATTTGCAGAGGAACTTAAACTGTAGTAAATTGACAGCATTGCCTGCTCATGATGTTTCCTTTGGCATTTAATAGACAATTTACCTCTCAAACCCAGCTGTGACTTGGTCTTGCGTCTCCTTCATACTGCCTTAACACCTGTTAACCATAACCCTGAGGTTGCAGGTCTTGGTTTTGTCTTGCCCTCTGACTGTTGCTGCACTGGTCTAACCACAGATCTGTGCTGGCAGTAGTTCCCAGTACTGAGCTCCAGGCCTTGATGCAGTAGATATCTGCCTTCCTTTCTGACTCCCATAGCTTTCTGTTCATGCAGCTCCAGTAGTGCCCACAACACTCCACTGTAGTTAGCTTGTGTGTATTTAAAGCCACCACCTCCTTTTTTTTTTTTTTTTCTATCACACTTGTGGGACTTACTGTGACTTCTGTGAGGAAGGACCAGGTTCCACTCATTTTTGTTTCTCTCACACTTACCAGTGTCTGGCATGGAAAGGAAGGAAAGATAGTGAACAACTGAATAACTAAATCAGTGACTAGAAATGCACCAAAAATTATTTGTTGGAACTTTAAATAAATCACTCATCATTCTCATCAGTTTTTACTCCCCTCAGGATAATACTTCTGATTTAGTGTAATTGGTTCTTTTTTCCCCTTCATCCTGGAAATAAGTAATCTCTCTTGATTATCAACTGCTGTGCTCTAATACAAAAATAGAAAAGAAAAAAAGTAGACATGGTATAAGCTTGCTAATGACTTCCTCCCTGAAAACTATCTTTGTACACCTACAAATTACATTTAATAATATCTAATTTCCTCAACTCCCAGACCAGTGTTCCTGAGACATTGTTGGACATCACTTATCCTGCTTATGTGGCTGAGTATATCTGATTCCATTGGTGCCCTAAGTAATAATGCTGCATTTAAAATACGTAATTTTCTCATATGAAGAATGAAATGCTTCTGCTTTTTGGACCCAAGAGAGGTAAGGATATCTTTGGAAATTAGGCAATATACTGAAACAGTATTAGTCTTTCTAGCAAAAAAGAGTCCAAACTAATGATTCTTCTCACTGGAGTGATCTATTTGTACTCACCTAGATTTAAATGTCTATTTGCAAATTGAGGTGCTTATGGGTGTGGCAAGGTAAAAAATAAGGGTTGGGACTCAGACTAGACTTAAGATGAACTGATCATTTTGGCTACACATTATTAAACTCTTCTTTCTTCATATTTGTAAAACAAGAATATTATTTACTGCACAGTGTTCTTTTGAAAATTAAAAGAAAATATTGCATATGTAACATTTTTAGTAAAATTTTGGGAAGCATCATTCTCTCTATTGATATTAGGACCCTTTCTTTGCTACTCTCTCATCTCCAAAGTTACTTCTTTTCCCAATAGGGTGCACTGTGAGGCCAATATACAGTTATCACTTGATACCACACAGAAATTTGAAGGTGTGTTTATACAGTTGCACAGTTACAAGCGGTAAGACTCTTGCTTAGTGAATACATTTTTCCAGTCCACAGATCTCTCTTCCTGGGCCTCAGCCTTTGAGATCATTGATCTTGCCATTTCACCCACATCCTTTTCTCTTATCCCTCCAGCTCGTCAAGAAGGGCCTGTGCCTCTCTGACAGCTACACTAGTGGATACCATCTGGCCAGCTCAGCTACAGCTGGTTCTCCTCCAGAAAACCTCCAGCTTTGCTGGTCAAGATTCCTCTTCCCTGATCCAGGGACACCCTGGGATCAAACCGTGTCATTGCCCTAACACTCCTCAGATTTTCAGGCTCTTCTTACTGGAAGAGTTCCCCAGCTTCTCCAATAGGCTCGTTTTATTTAATTCTTCTCTGGACCTTCAGTTATCTTAAAAACATATTGTCAAAGTCATTCTGATTCACTGTTTGCATCACCTTAGACTCTTATGGAAAATCCCTGGGGAGAGAAGAGGTAAGGGAAGGTAATAGGGGGATGGGGGAACAGTTATTAATTATATTATTAAAAGATCTTCATGTTAACATGAATTTATTGTAGCGAAAGGACGTTCACCACACTCCAGGAAGTGAAACAAGTTACAAGCAATGTATATGGTACTGCCGATCCTTTGTTTTCAGAAATCGTTGCGTACAGTTACCAAGCCATGAATTAGAATGGGGAGGTTCACCCTGGCCAAGCGAAGAGGCGGTGCACGAGGAAACCGGGAGACAGCCACCGAACGATGCAGGGTCCGTAACGGGGGTCAGGCCGGCCCGGACACAGGGAACTACCCTGACCAGAGCCCACCAGCTCTAACCACATCCCGGGGGTGGGGGTTACGAAAGGGAAGTGGAGGAGGGGTGCTGTGTTCTCTGCACCCTGAGAACTCTACCATCCTGAGGGCTGCAGCCGCAGACCCCGGCTTCCTGCACACGCTCCCTGCACCTGCGCGAGGAAACCCAGGGTGGGAGACAACTGCGGTGAGGGCCCCAGATTGGACTGGTGAACCGGGGAGGAGGAGGGGCATCAGCAGCACCGCCCCCCACCATCCTCCCAAACCCCAGGGAGCTCTGTGCCCCTGAGGCAGCCCGCCCACCACTCACCCTTCAACCTCTGGAAGCAAAACCCTACCCTAGGTGGAGCACGGCTGGAAGCCACAAGGACTTTCTCCACAGAACCCCAGTTGCTCAAGAAATAACATCTAGAATTGGAGAATGAGATTATATCAAATTTAAAATCTTCTGCACAGTAAACAATCAACGGAGAGAAAGGACAAGCTACAGAACGGGGAAACAACTACCAGCTACATCTCGGAGGACTAATACCTACAACGCGCAGGGAGCCAAAACGGTCAGACCTCTGACATAAAGAGCCAATCAAACAGTGGGCAACTGTCAGAAGGCGCGCGAATGACCGCTAAGTCCACGGGGAACAATGCCCAGCGTCTCTGGCCACGAGGGAAAACCAAATTAAAACAGCACTCAATTCCATGTGAGCCCAGAAAGAATCGTAATAGCAAAGGCTGGCATGTTTTCTGGAAATAAAATTCTTCTACATTGTTGGTGGAAGCGTAAATTAGTACAACTAAGATGAAAATCAATGTGGAGATTCTTCAAAGAACTAAAATTAGAAATTCCTTTCAGGTCCACTATTCCCCTTCTTAGGTATCTCCCTGAAGGAACTAAAGACGTATTATAGCGATACATGCAAACTCAGCTTTGGACGTGGCATCCAATAAGTTGTTGCCATGTTTTCTTCTAGAAGTTTATGTTTAGTTTTACATTTACCTCTGCATTCTCTGTTTTCTTATATTGACTTGTAGATCTGTCTTTATGCCAATACTATACTGCCTTCATTTCTGAAATTTTATAAAATTTGAAATCAGGTAGCTTAAGTCCTCTAGTTTTGGTCTTTGCAGCATCTTATTTGACAGCTTTAGGTGTTCTTTTTCATATAAATTTTAAGTTACTTTGTCAATTTCTATCGATGACCTACTGGAATTTTCATAGGGCTTCCACTGACTCTACTTTTTAATTTGGAGAGTACTACCACCTTAAGAAAGTTGATTTCCAATTTATAGACATGTTATGTATCTCCATTTATTTAAGTCTTTAAATGTTTTGTAATTTTCAGTATACAGATCTTATCCTACCTTCATTAACTTTGTTCCTATTCTTTGAATGCTATTCTTCATATATTTTCTTAATTTTATTATGAATTGTTATGTTGACTGCGTATTCTGTGGCATTGCTAACCTCATTTCTTAATTCATATATTTTTGTTTTATTTTGCTTAGCAAAATCCTTAGAGTTCTTGGAAGATAGAGAGAAAAGAAAATTTGGGATCTCCCTGGGAGAAAAAGTCCCTCCATACCCCATATCAACCAGAACAACTCGTTTAATCATTTTTATGTGTTGGGGATCATCTCAAAAACAGTTTGAGCACAAATCATCTACTGTTCTTCATTTTGCAAGTAAGGAAACTAACAGCCCTCAGAGGGCCTGAGTAGATGTGATGTGGTTCAGAACAAAGTGAAAAATTGCAAAGGTAAAATAAGGTATGACACGAATATATGAAAGAAAAAAAGGAAATCAGTAAAATGGCACTCAGCCTTTTTCATAATGAAACATTTTATTAACTCATTATAAAAATTAATTCATGGCAGATACAAATATTCATCTTTATGCAAATTTCATAGAAGAAAAATACATAGATTTGTCATTTTGCTTATCTCAAATTGGAATTGCATTTGAAAAGGTTAAAAGTTTGCATAACTATACTGTTATTAAATGCCACAAGAACTGATACCACGCGGGTTAAACCAAATAGCTGTGTAACTGAAGTGTTAGTTATTTGTAAATCAGCTTACAGGAGACCCCTAAGGATATTATTACTGAAGTACCAGCCCTTCTGAGTTTATTGCCGTTCATGTCACCAAGTCAGTGGATTCTGCCATGTCTTTTCTGTTTATTTATGGAGTTCAGTGGTAATCTGCAATACTCTTGCTTTTCATGTATAATTGCTTCTACTTTTGAATTAATATCTCATGTAACACTTTAATAATCCTTTTCATATACAAAGCTCATTTAAAGTGTATAATAGCCAATATATTATTAACTCTCTTTGTCAGAGAGATGTTAATGAGAGTTGAATACTAACAAGCAGAGAAAAAAACAACCAGAACTCTCAATTATTAATAGGAGCTACACCCAGAGACTTTTACATATGGGGCACAGGTAGTAAATGGTCTTATTTAAAATGGCATGAGATTGACAGCAAATTTACTGTGAAAATACCCAGTAAAAGTATGAGAATAAGAACAGAGTATAATGTATATATTTTTTAAATATTTAGAGAATCTTCCACTTAATTATGAAGGAAAAACTAAAGCTACTGGTTTTTTACCATTTACCTAACTAATTATATTATAGGCAGTTAGTGTCTACAATAGGAAAACAGTGAAATTGCTACTTGTTAGAAACTATAAGGTCAAAAGCTGCTGTTTTAAAATCTGCCACTTTTTGTTGTGATGTCAGAAGGTGTCAGGAAGCAGTTGAAAAGGAGAAATTGGGTTATTGCTATAGAAGATACTAGAATTTTTTACACATGTATTTTCGCTTAGAAATGGTGGTATAATTGGGAATAAGTGCATATGACAAAACGTATTCTGAAGCCCTCCATTGTATCTAAAAACAAAAAATTTATGCTCCAAGTCCAAGTAAATTTTTACGGATACATTGCTCATATAGAAAATCACAATTTATCATAAGTTACAAATGTGGTACACAAGGGACATAAATACAAGAAATTTTAAATGAACTCTACAAAAATAATTTTATCAGTCTCTTTAGAATGCAGAAATGTTGTGGTAGAAATTTGGTGGCTCAAGAGTCATTTAAAACCCATCAGAAAAAAATCCTTTAGAATCATGTGCACTAGTGCTCTTCCCAACGTTTGTGCCAAAAAAGTATAATATACTTATAGTAATAAATGCTGAGAAATACAACTGTGGGCTTGTACTTTAGTGGCATGTGCAGTTTACCAAGATGCTGAGTATCTGTTCCCACCGGTGTGCCCCACGCTACTTCCCCACCAGCCGTGTGGGAATGTGGCCAGTACTGAGATCATTACTCTTTTATCCTGGCCACTCTGATAGGTGTCTGATGCTTCCCTGTGGTTTGAACTTGCCTTCTCTTAATGGTGAATGACACTTAACATCTTTTCATGTATTTCTCTTCAATCATATATGTGTTTCTTCAGTGAAACGTCTCTTTACATGTTTTTGTCAATCTTCTAATTAGGTTTCCTCATTTTTTTTCTGTGAACACTTTGGGAGTTTTTATGTTATCTAAACATCAGTGCACTGATGGATGTGTGGTTTGCACAGTTTTCCCCAGTCTTTACATGTCATTTCATCCCATTATAAGGTGCTGAGAGCAAGTTTTAAATTTCAATGTATTTTCCTTTTAAGGATTGTGTTTTGGGGGACAAATCTGGGAATACTACCTCAGCCTCAATTCTGAAAATTCTTTCCTAATTTTCTAAAATTTTTGTGCTTCTATGTTTTATATTTATATATGTGATCCATTTTTTGTTATCATTTGCATAACAAATGACACTTAGGTTGGTTATTTTAGCCTATGAATGTCCGCTTTCTCCATCACCATTTGTTTTAATGGTTATTTTTTTCCTTTATTGAGTAGCTTATTGAGAACTTATCTTAAAGTTTAAAAATACAAAAAGATCTGGGAATGCAGCTCAATACAAATGCCCTAAATTCAATTCCCAATACCACAACAAATTTTTAAAAAATCATTAAGTCATACACTTTAAAGAAAACATTTTATTGCATGTAAGTTACACCTCAACAACTCTGACAAAATTATTATGTAGTCACATTGTTTTTTACTAATTACTTTATATATACATACATATATGAATATATAATATTAGTTTATAGTATTGGTCTTATTTGTGATACATAATAATTACAATCATCTTGGGGAATTGGTACATACACATATCACATCTTAGTCATTTTTACTCCTCCTTCCCTTACTAATCCCTCTCTTTCCCATCCTGTATACCCTCCCCATTTCCACAAAGCCAACCTCCCAGTTTCCTGTGTCTCTCTTTTATTTTGCTCTTTAAATTACTTATAGTCCAAGTTTCTCATATGAGATAAACCATATGATATTTAACCTGTGTCTGATTTTTTTCGGCATTGTGATCCCAAAATGTACCCATTTCCCTACAAATGATGCAAATTTATCTTTTTCATGGATGATTAGTACTCCATTGTGTATGTATACCACATTTTTCTATACCTATTCCTCTATTGATGAGTCTATAGGCTGCTTCCAAAATTTAGCTGTTAGGATTAGTAATGCTGTAAAAATGGGAATACATGTATCACTGTAACTGATGTCTTGGACTTCCTGGGGAAGATGCCCAAAGCAGTATAGCTAGGTCAAATGAAACACATTTTTAGTTTTTTGATGAATCTCCAAACAATTTACAAAGTGGTTGTAATAGTTTCCATTCCCATTAACAGTGTAGAAGGGTTCCTTTTCCCCTACAACCTTGGCAGCATTGGCTGTTTTCTTGCGTTTGTGATGAATGCCATTCTTTCTAAGATGGAATTTCAGTGCTGTTTCTATTTGCATTTCTCTAGTAACAAAAGATACTGATCATCTTTTCATGTGTTTATGGGCCATTTGTACCTCTTCTTTTGAGAAATGTCTATAATTTTCATTGCCTATTTTTTTATTGGATCTTTTATTTTAGGGGGATGTCTTGGTTTATTTTTCTTTCATTGCTAGGACAAAATACCTAACACCCAAAACTAGGAAGAAAAGGTTTATTTTGCTCACAGTTTGTGGAGATTTAAGTCCATAATCAGCTGGCTCCAAGGCAGGGTGCAATGGCACAGGGGCAACACTTCAAGGCAGCAGGCAGCAAAAGCAGCCAGAAAAAGAAACACATTTCACTCAAAAGGAAATCACAGACTAAAAACTCAAAGACTGGAAAACAATACTCCATGCAACAGGAACCCAGAAAAAAGCAGGGGTAGCTATTATGTTTGCAGACAATGCAAACTTCAAACCGAGAATGATCAAAAGAGATAAAGAAACTCACTACATACTTGTTAGGGGAAAACTTCAAGAGGAAGAGATTACAATCATAAATATATATGCACCGAATATGGGAGCACCCAACTATGTAACACAATTCTTAATAGACATGAAAAACCAAATAGACAAAAATACAGTTATAACAGGGGACCTTAACACCCCACTGTCACAAAGAGACAGATCAACCAAATAAAAAACCAGCAAAGAAATAACAGAACTGAATCAAACTTGTGAAAAAATGGACCTAGTAGATGTGTACCGAGTATTCCACCCATCAACATCAGAATACACATTGTTCTCAGCTGCACATGGGTCATTCTCTAAAATAGATCCTATACTGGTCCACAAAACATACTTAAGTAAATGCAAAGGAATCGAAATAATTCCATGCATATTATCTGACCATAGCACAGTAAAATTGGAAATGAATGACAAAAAAACCTACAATAACTGCATAAACACATGGAAATTAAATAATACTCTCCTAAATAACCAATGCATCACAGAAGAAGTTAAAGAAGAAATTAAACAATATCTACAATTGAATAAAAATGCAAATACAAATTACTGGAACCTGTGAGACACAATGAAAGCAGTCCTCAGAGGGAAATTTATAGAATTAAACTCCCACATCAGAAAAATGGAAAGAACACACATGAACAACCTAATGCTGCATCTCAAACTTCTAGAAAAAGAAGAGCAAGTCAAGTCCAAAGCCCAAAGAAGGGAGAAAATTATCAAGATCAGAGCAGAAATTAATACAATTAAAACTAAGAAAACAATACAAAGAATTAATGAATCGAAGAGTTGGTTCTTTGAAAGAGTAAATAAAATTGATAAACCGCTAGTCAACCTTATCAAAAAGAGGAAAGAAAAAACTCAGATTCCTACAATAAGAAATGAAAAGGGTGAAATCTCTACTGACCCTGTGGAAATACAGATCATCAACACCTACTTCGAAAACCTTTACTCACATAGATTCGATAACACAGAAGAAATGGACAGATTCCTAGAAACCTATGAATTACCAATTTGAATCAAGAAGATGTAAAACTGCTGAACAACCCAAACTCAGCTAATGAAATTGAAAATGTAATTAGGACCCTACCAACAAAGAAAAGCCTGGGCCCTGATGGATTCACTGCTGAATTCTACAAGAAATTTAGGGAACAGTTAATGACAACACTCCTCAAACGCTTCAATGAAATTGAAAGGGAAGTAAGTCTCCCTAACTCATTCCTGGAAACAAGTATTACCCTAATACCAAAACCAGAGAAAGACCCAACCAAAAAAGAAAATTACAGGCCAATCTCTCTCATGAACATAGATGCAAAAATCCTCAATAAAATACTGGCAAATAGAATACAGAAAGTTAACAGACAGATTGTAATGATGAAGTGGGATTCATCCCAGAAATGCAGGGATGGTTCAACATACACAAATCAATAAATGTAATACACCACATCAAAAGGGCCAAGGACAAGAACCACATGATCATTTCAATAGATGCAGAAAAAACTTTTGACAAAATCCAACACCCGTTCATGATAAAACACCCTACAGAAAATTGGAATTGATGGTCTCCACCTCAACCTGATAAAAGCCATATATTATAAACCAACAGCCAACATCTTACTAAATGGACAAAAACTGTAAACTTTCAACCTAAAATCAGGAACAAGACAAGGATGTCCATTATCACCACTCCTATTCAATATAGTTCTGGAAATACTAGCCAGAGCAATTAGACAAGAGAAAGAAATAAAGGGATTAAGGATAGGAAAGGAAGAAGTGAAATTATCATTATTTGCAGATGATATGATACTCTACAGAAAAGACCCCCAAATCCATTAAAAGACTTCTAGAAGTAATAACCAAATTCAGTAATGTTGCTGGATACAAGGTCAACACTCAAAACTCAATAGCATTCCTGTACACAAACAACAAAGTCACTGAGAGAGAAACAAGGGAAACCACACCCTTCATTATAACATCCAAAAAAAAAAATGAAATACTTAGGAATCAATCTAACAAAGGAAGTAAAAGATCTATACAGTGAAGATTACATTACTCTGAAGAAGGAAATCAAAGAAGATTTCCAAAAATGGAAAGGTATTCCCTGTTCATGGATAGGAAGAACAAACATCGTGAAAATGGCCATTCTCCCAAAATTATTATACAGATTTAATGCAATCCCAATCAAAATACCACTTGCCTACCTCACAGAACTAGAGAAAGCATTCCTGAAATTCATCTGGAATCAGAAAAGACCTAGAGTAGCAAAGGCAATTCTGGGCAACAAAGGTCAGGCAGGAGGCATTACAATCCTCGACTTGAAACTATACTACAAAGCCACTGTGATAAAATCAGCATGTTACTGGAATCAAAACAGACCTGAAGATCAATGGAATACATTAGAAGATACCACAACTACAAACACACTTAGCCAACTCATCTTTGACAAAGGGGCCAAACATGTACATTGGCAGAAAGGTAGCGCCTTTAACAAACAGTGCTGGAAGCCGGGCGTGGTGGCACATGCCTCTAATCCCAGCACTCGGGAGGCTGAGGTAGGAGGAATGTTGTGAGTTCAAGGCCGGCTTGGGCTACAACACGAGCGCGAGGCAGGCCTGAGCTACATAGTGCGACCCTGCCTCAAAAAGTAGGGCTGGCAGTTTGGCTCAGTGGCTTAAGTGCCTGTCTGGCAGGCGCGAGGTGGTGACTAAAATACCCGGTACAAAACAAAACAAAACAAAACAAAGAAATGATGCTGGAAAAACTGTCTTTCTATATGCCATAAACTAAAACTACATCCATGTCTATCACCATGCACTAAAGTAAAGTCAAAATGGATCAAAGATCTGAATATTAAAACAGAGACACTAAAATTACTAGAAGACAAAGTAGGTAAAAATCTTGATGACAGAGGAGTAGGCAGAGAGTTCATGAACAAAAATCAAATTGCACGGGAAACACTTTCCAGAATCAACAACTGGGATCTCATCTTACTAAAAAGTTTTTGCATGTCAAAGGAAATCTCCAACAGAGTGAAAAGAAAACCCACGAACTGGGAAAACATCTTAGCCAATTGTCCATCAGATAAAGGACTTCTATCTAAAACATATAAAGAATTAAAAGAAATCAGGCCCTAAAATTCAAGGACCCAATCCAAAAATGTGCATCTGAGATGAATACACACTTCTCAGAGAAAGAAATACAAATGGCAAATAAATATATGAATAAATGTTCAACATCAATGGTCATTTGGGAAATGCAAATTAAAATAACACTGAGATTCCATCTCAATCCAGAAAGAATGGTCAAGATTAAAAAATCAAGCAACAACAAATGCTGGAGGGGCTATGGGGAAAAAGGAACACTTCTCCACTGTTGGTGGGAGTGTAGACTGGTGCAACCACTGTGGAAATCAGTGTGGAGATTCCTCAAGAAGCTAGGATTGAGATCCCATTCAACCTAGCTATCCCACTTCTGGGCATTTTCCCAGAAGAACTGGAAACATCATACCACAGTGATATTTTTGCACCCATGTTTATAGCAACCCAATTTGTAATAGCCAGATCTTGGAAACAACCCAAGTGCCCATCAATCTAGGAATGGATAAAAAAGATGTGGTATTTTTATACAATGGAGTACTACTCGGCTATCAAGAGACTTTTATAGGTAAATGGACACGACTTGAGACCATATTCATAAGAGACAAATCAAACCCACATGTGTAAATACCATATTGTCTCCCCAGTGTAAGAAACTGAAAAAGTATGTATGATCCAAAATCTATAATAAATACTATGTAAGGGTAAAAAACTGCTCAAAGAGCAAAAGTAATTGAGAAGGGAAAAGGGGGAAAGAGGGAAGGGAAAAGGAAAAGATATAAATCTGTATATATGTATATGTAAGATAACTAAAATGAACATACTGCTGAATGTATTAGTTATTGAGAAAGAACAGTTACTACTCATATAATTAGATCAATTTTACATGTCTATATCTGTTAATGTAAACAACCATTTTGAAGGTAACAATACGCAATATTGCAACCATTGTCAAGTTTCTATCATCCTGTTTTGTAAACCTATAATGTTACTGTTGTGCATTTGCTCTAGTCATTTGTTTGTCTCTTTTGCTTTTTTTTCTTTCTTATATGTGTCTTTCTTTCCTTAAATAAAAAAAAAAAGGCACGTGGAGCTGTGTTTTTGGGTTTTTTTGTTGTTGTTATTGTTTGTTTGTTTTCATTTTCAATGTTAATTTATTGGTTAATATATCTATTTTTGTGCCAGTATAATGCTGTTTTTTTAAATCACTGTGGCTTTCTAATATAAATTGAAATCTGGGGTTTGGGTTGTGATGACTCAAGCTTTGCTCAGGACTGCTTTGGCTGTTGTGGGTCTCTTCTGATTCCATATGAATTTTAGGAGTGGTTTTTTTTTTTTTTTTTCCCAGTGCTGTGAAGACTAGTGCCAGGTTTTGTTACATCGTTACAACAAATTTAAGTTTGCTTCTCCAGGTTATGGTTATACAAGCACCTTGCCTCTAGAACTTGCTAACAACGGGGGCAAATTACATAAACTTTGTGTAACTTATAGGTTTAAAAAAATCTCATTTTGATGAGTATTTTACTAGCATATTTTAAAGTATGTGCATGATGAGTATTTGTTTTTATTTTAGTGTCTTTCTGTATATAAAGTATCTCATGATATTATTACCCATATTACTGTTGGTGGTATTCATCTTCTACTGAGTTGTAGTTGCTCCATGTAGATTTTTAAATGGCACTCTGTAATTTTAAGATGTCATTTTGTCTTCAAATATTTTAGCCAATATTTTGTTTTTAACTTTCCTAGAGAGTTCTCATGGAAATGTTTCTAATTTTACAGTTAAATTTATTCTTGCTCGCTTTATAAAATCCTGATTTTACATTACCCTAAGAACGACCATCCTGCTCCAAAATAATACGTAATAATCTGTTTTCTTCTACTATATATGGAATAACACTTATTATCATGGGATATTTTGCTTCATGTAGAATTTATTTTGTTATAAATTGTCTGAACATGTCCTATTGGAGAATCTGTCTATTATACACTCACCCTGTATTTGTCATGTACTAAATTCCCATATTTACTGACTTTATTTATGAATTGGATCCTGTTTCCTTAATCTAATTGTATGTGGTACTATGTGGACAGCATTCACAATCTTGTCCTGCAAATGAGTGTGTATCTATTTATCTTCTATTCATAGCTTATTATGACAAAGAGAATAATTTCTTAGAAACTCAAAGCAAAACATCAGTTTTTCAAATACACTGATTCTTACTATTGAGTGTTATATTAATGTTAAATCAAAGTAATAAAAATTCCCACAGCAAAAAAATTGTAAAAACATAGGATACTAGAAATGTTACTCTATTTAAAACTTCTAATGTAGCAAAATCTTTTTTTTAGCTGTATTGTTTCCTCCAAGAAATGATTATTATGTTTAATGAGGCAAACAGTGTTTCTGATGGCACAGTCATTCCACTTCATTAGGACAGGCTAGAATGAGTGTGCATATTTTGAATCAGACTGCAGAAGGATGCAAGTAAATAATTGTATTGGAGCTCTTTCCAGATTGGCACATGTGATCCCAAAATGACTCTATACACTTCAAATATCGAAGAATTAACAATACTTCAGTGATGGTACATACCTGTAAGCTCAGCACTCAGGAGGCTGAGGCAGGAGGATTGCTGTGAATTTGAGGCTAGCCTGGCCTACAAAGTGAGCTCTAGGCCAGACTGAACTGTATATAATAAAACCCTGTCTCAAAAAAGACAAATAATAATAATATTTCTGTTAGATATTGCTTCTGCTATTTAGAAAACAATTGTATTAAAATTGAAACAATGGAGAACAGTTTTTTCTTTTTTTAATAATAGGGTTAGTAAATTCAAATTATCATTTTTCAAAAGGTCTACCTGTTTGTAAGAATAGACTGTCTTCCATAACTTCCCCAGCATGAGCACAAATGAAACTGATCACAATTTCTACCTGAAGCCCTTAGTGAAGTTTGTCTCATAATATTTCAGATAAGTTATTTTTATAAAGCATATAGTTTGATTACAGTTTGAAATCCAATTTGACAATCTTTGAATTTCAAGAATACCAGTTTAGTCAATTTTCATTCATCAATATCATTATTGTTATGGATTAAAAACTGGTGGTCAGCTTAGCACCAGCTGAATTAATTCAGTTGGTGTTGAGTAAAGATGCTCCACCTGAAGAAAGTTGCCAGCACAAATAGAGATGTGGAGAAGGAGGGCTAGGCGTTGTGGGTTCTTTCAAGAGTTGCTGTTTTGAGCCACTGGTTCTCCTAGAGGTGCTAGTCATGCTGGCTTCCCCAATATGGATTCAGCCATTATCGTTGGAGGAGCTCAGGACCTCGTCAATGAGAGTGGCTGTGGTTCACCTTGGGGGAGCTCCGCTCCTCACATTGTGCATCACTTCCTGGCTCTGGAGGGGAAGCTGTGTGCTGGAGAAGCTTGTCACGCTGGGCTTCCTGACCTGTGCTCAACTATTCTCCATCACCAGAGGAGCGCGGGACCTCGTTGCCGTTGGGGTTGGCTGTGGTGCTCTTCAGGGCAGCCCCACTTCTTCTTTTGAGCATGACTTCTTGGCTCCCACGTAGAACCCTCAACCCACTGCACAGCTCCTTCACCCTGCTGGCATAGACTTTCTAGTCCCACCCTGACCTTTGGCCGTCCTGGCACAGAACCGTAAATAGACTGGCGTGAGTCCTTATTGTGGCTCTTAGATTTCCAGTTGGAACTGTGGGAGGCATTGTCATGTGTTTTGGTTCTCTAGTGGGACTCTTGCAAGACATTGCTGTGGGATCCAGGCCCTCAGCAAAATATCCTGGGTCTCACTGTTGTGGATAGATTTTCCTGCACTTTCATGTGTTCAACTCTGGGTGACTATTATAAAACAGTATTATAAACTCTGTGTCCTGTATGCAGTTGTTCTCCCTGTAACCCCTGACTACAACAAATATCATTCATATATTTGGACACATTCCTACCCTACAAAGTTTTCTACTTTCTGGGCTTTTGATTTCTTCTTCCTCCTACATTTCTCTATTGCTTGGGTTTTCTTTAGTCATGTTATCCCCCTTTTTTGATTTGGAAGTTAGAGGTCTAATTGCCTGAAATACTAAAAGTAGTTACTATTATTCCTTCTTAATGTTGTGAGAATTCTATTGCAAGCCCTGGCCACCTACTCATTTCACGTTATTTTGTTTGTTTCTTAGCCTCACCTTATTTTTTTTCAACAATTCCACAATAGTGACTCCTCATTTTCTTCTTTTTTATGCAATCCATTGCTAATTTGCCTTATTCACATTGCTTTACTCACATTATTCTTATACTCCCATATTACTATAGTTTAAATTTCCTGTAGACTTCCTCCTAAAGTAAATCCTTTATAAATCTTTTCTCATGGATTTGACAGCAGCAAATGTTAAGTTTTTTCTTTGTTTTCTTAGAAGGGACTTTTTTCTTCCTACTCTTAAAAACAATTTATGTTAGTATACATTTATAGGCTGAGAATTATTTTCCCTCCACATTCAAAAATTATTACTTTATCATCTGAAAACTTTCAGCATAACAAGTCTACAGTCAGTCAGTTGAATTGTCTCCCATTATAAACACATTGTCTTTTTTATTTGATGTCTTCTCAAATTTTCATGTTGGTTGGTGTTCTGTACTTTGTTGACAATGTATCCACTTCTGCATTTTATTTGACCTACACAGCAAGAGACTTGGTGTTACCTCAGTGTGAAGATTCAGCTCTTTTCTTCAATTCCAGAAAATTTGCAGTTACATATTCCTCAAATATTGCAACTTCTTTGTTGTTTCTTTCTAGAACAGTTTTGAGTTGTATATTTCATCTGTTCATAGTAGCTTCCATATCTTATAGTCTCTCTTTTGTGTTTTCTGACTCTGTTGTGATTTAGATCTAAAATGTCTCCCAAAAGCCTCATGTGTTTAGAGATGGGGCTTTTGAAAAGTGATTGCGTCATGAAGGTGCTATACTTATCAGTGAATTAATTCATTGATGAGTTCATAGCTGAATGAGTTGTTAGGAGATGGGGCCTGGTTGAAAGAGGTGTGTCACTTGGGCATTGACTGTAAAGGTGTATTCTTTACCCAGATTCCTATCTATCTATCTATCTATCTATCCTTCTCTTCCTCTCCTTCTCTGTCTATCCTTCTCTCTCTCCTCTCTCTTTTCTCTCTCTCTCTCTCTCTCCTCGCTCTGTCTTTCCCCACCCCACATCACTGGTTGAGGAGCTTTCCTCTGAAAGGGCTTTCCACCATGCCATTGCTGCCATGGAGCCAATCAGTCATGGACTGAGCCCTCTGAAACTATGAGCCAAAACAAACTTTTCCTTCTTTAAATTTAAGCAGTTAGGTATTTTGTCCCAGTGATGGGAAAGAGACTAATACAGAAAACTGGTACCATAAAAGTAGAGTCATTTTTTTTTTAACTATACGTCATCATCTTTAGAAGTGGATTGCAGGAGAGGTCAGGATAAGTTTGAAGAATCAGACTGAAGAAAACTAGAATGTTGGAAGCAGAGTTTGATGAACAATTCTTTTTGCAGTTCAGAAGACCAGACTGCTGATAGGAATGCAGAGAGTAGAGGTCAGGCTTCGGAGATTTCATATAGGAACAAAGACTATTGGAAATTTGACTAGAGGCAAGAGTGTTACATTCTGGCAAAGAATTTATCTAAACCATGCCCATGTCCCAAGACATTGTGTGAGGCTGAATTTAAAGGCAATGGACTAGTAGTCTAGCACAAGAAATTTTAAGGCAGCTCAGTGTTCGCACTGTGTCAAGGCTACTGCTGGTTACATTCAGTCAGGTCTACAGTGAAAATCAGAGCAAAATAGCAGAGCCTAGAGATGTAAAAATGTGCAGTTTCACCAGAAAACAAGCACTTGTAAAGTTGGAGCCAAGGAGTGTACGGTCACTGAGAAGATTAATGCCATTATAAGGAAGACAAGCTCAGGGAAAAAAGTAACGAAAAAGGCAAAGTGAAGACTGGAAACAACACAGCCTTTCTAGGATGTGGAATCCTGACATCCAAAAAACAACCTAGTAAAGAGAAAGGGAAGAAGAGCTTTAGGAACCATTAAAGAATCAACAGAAAAACCAGAATTCACAGAGAAACTGACAACAACACAGAGAAAAGAATGAAGCAGTCTAGAATGCTAACCCCAGCTTCCAGAGCAGAGGACTAATCCCCCACAAACCACAACGTCTTTCTGGTAAACACAGAAAGAGTTTGCCGCTCCAGGGAGAAAAAACAGACTGGAAACTGTGGTCCCAAGAAAAGACCAGTGTTATTATAAATTGGAAGTATGGTGTGGGATTTTACTGTGGAAATGTTGTGGGATTTAAGAGACAGGAGAGACCAAATAGGAAACAGAAGGATTTTATTTTGTACATCTGCTCATCTGATAGATTCAAAATGTCTGAGCAAAGGACAAAGGACAAGCTCCAGCTTTTACACATTTGATCAAGGGGGTGGGTCTTTGGCCTGGAACTTGTGGGCAGGCAGAAGAAAAGGCAGGCAGTTTGTCAAGTTATGACAATTTTGTATCTTGATGGCCCTGCTGGAGCATAACAAAATGTTACGGGAACAGGTTATAAAATTTCACTTACAGGGACAAAAGTTGCTGCTTGAAAAATAACTCCTTTTACATGGCAGGCTGGAGTTAGAGAAGAAATCTATTGTAGCATCCACCATATTTGGGGATGATGAATCAGGAACCAGCGAGGGAGGGTGTTAAGACTGAGCTACTTCAGGAATCAGAAATCACAGAATAATTACATTTTCAAGTTTCTAGTGTCACCCTAGTACAGTGACTGGGTGGGAAATGGCCAAAAGAGAGTCACAAAGAGGAAGTGCATTAGTAATAGATCCACTTCCTGAGAAGTTTAATTAGTGATCAACTCAGGTCAGGAAGGACACAAAGGTCCCATCCACTGTGATGAGAATCTAGGCCAGTAGCATGTAGTCTTCTGAGGAGACTGGGTCTGAAATTGTTGGCATTAGTCCAGTAGATTGGTTCTACCCACTTTACACCCCACTGCCTGTGTCTAGCACAGAGCTCAGTGGTCTGTTTGCTTTCCTCATCTGTCAACGTGGTCAGAGACATGCCCCAGCTAAGATAGCTACCACATCCTGGGGTGTATGGACACAGTGGCCTCTGGACAAAGGGGACACCTCACAAGCTCACATCATAAAGCTAGGTGTAGAGAATAGCAACTTGGGGTATACAGAGGGACACAAACATTAACAACCACTAGAGTCAATGCAGTCCCAATGTAGAAACTACACCATTGATTGACCCTCCTGGACAGGAAAGGCAAGTAAGAACACACACACACACACACACACACACACACACACACCTATGCACCAAGTGTTGATACACCTGATTTCATAAAACAAAAACTACTTGACATAGAAGGACAGATATACACCAATATAATCATGGTGGAGGACTTCAACCCTCTGCTGTCATGATTAAACAGGCTAACCAGACAAAAAATAACAAATATCAGAGTTATATCAAACCACTGATGAAATGAACTTAACAGATATCTACAGAGTGTTTCATCCAAAAGCAATACCGAAGTGGCGCGAGCAGCACGGACTCTAGGAAGGGAAACATCCATGCCTCCTGAGAACCTGTCTTGTTGGGTCAGGGAAGATATAACCAAAACACAACTAACCTGCCTTTCTGGTGAGTGGCACAAGCGGCATGGACTCCAGGAAGAGAAAGATTTGCACCTCCTGTGTGCCTACCGGTGCATGGGCTGAGAATCAAGATCCCCCCCACACCCTGTAAGCAACCTGCTGGTTCAGAGGACCATCTAAGTTGATAATAACTAAGGTACATGAAGCAACTAAATGCTTGTATTGTTTGGTTGATTTTGCAGGCCTGGGGCCGACAGTCTGAGCATCTCTTGGGAGGATGACAGTATGCAGTGTAGCAAATATGGGGGATTACCTTCTGTCTTCTTTTTGAGGCCCAATATTGTTCTCATTGTTTTGCTTTATTCTGATTAATTTTTTTTGCTTTATTTCATATTCTTTTTTGATTGGTTTTATTCTGTTTTATTTTTGGTTTGATTTTACTGTACCTGATGGATTGATCAACTATTGTGAAGATAACAAGATATATTATAGTAGCTATTGTTTTCCTAGTATCTTGCTTTGAAGTTCTGTACTAGTTCTACTGCTTTGTTTTGATTGACTTTGTTCTGTTATGTTTTGTTGTATATTACTATCTTTAAAATAAAATTTTAAGAAAAATTTTTTCGAAAGCAATAGAGTACACATTTTTCTCAGCAGCACTCAGATCTTCTTCCAAAGGGACCATATGTTAGGCCATAAAGCATACCTAAAAAAATACAAATGAATTGAAAAAAAGTCCCCTGCATACTATTGGATCATAGTACAATGATGCTAAAAACAGAGAAATTACAGAAATACATAGAGAGTAAATTACTGAATAATCAATAGATCACAGAAGAAATCAGGGAAAAAATTTAAAACTTCCTAGAAATAAATAGCAATAAAAGCACAACGTGCCAATGCCTATGAGATACAATGAAAGCAGTCTTGAGAGGCTTATAGCTGTGCATGCACATGTTAAAAGAATACAGCAAACCCAAACAACCTAATGGTGCAGCTCAAGATCCAGGAAAAACCAGAGCAAATTCAAATCTGAAAGCAGTATAAGGAAGAAAACTATAAAAATCAGAGCATAATTAATAAAATTGACACTATAAGTTGCCAAGGATCAAGGAATAAATTCTTCAAAGGGATAAACAAAATTGATAAATCCTTAGTCAAACTACCAAAAACAGAAAGAAAAAAATCATCAGTGCAATTGAAATGAAAAACATGAAATCACAACCAACACTGCAAAATCCAGAGAATTATAAGAAACATCAAAAACTTATATTCTAATAAATTGGAGAATCTAGAAGAAATGGAGAAATTCCTAAACATAATTCAACTGAGGGTATATAAAAACTCTGAATATACCAATAATGGGCAATGAAATAGAGGCAATAATAAAAATTATACCATCACACAAAAGTTCAGGACCCAATGGATTCACCATAGAATTTTATCAGAACTTCAGGGAAGTTAATGCCGATACTCCTCAGACTCTTCAATGAAACTATAAGGTAATGAGTGCTGCCAAACCCATTTCTTGGAGCTGGCATTACTCTGACACCAAACCAGCCAAGTTTTTAGAAAAAAGAAAGAAAGAAAGGAATGAGGGGAGGGGGGAGAAAGGAAAAGAAAAGAAAGGAAAAGATAAAAAGAAAATTACAGACCAATTTACTTGAACATTATGATTGCTGCTTGGTTATGTAAACTTAATAAGAAAAACTTAATCAAATCAACTCTAGAGTGCAGAAGATCCACCATGGCTTGTTGCCTGAATAGTATAAAGGGGAAATGAGGAGGGGCGAATCTGTTTCTGTTTCTTTGGAGGAGCTCCAGTCTTCGCCTTCACCTGGATGTCATCTTCTGGCTTCCAGCACAGACTCTTCAGCCTTCTGGCGTAGGCTTTTCAACCTTCCATTTCAGACCCACTGACCTCCTGATGTGGACTTATATGGGACACTTCAGTGAGCTCCAGACCTTCAACTGAATCCTTCGGTCTCCAGTGTGTGGGCAGACCCTCTGCATGCTTCCTAATCCAACTCTGTGGGCAGCCATTGTAAGCCAGTCTTGTAAATTCCTATATATTTGTGCATCTTGTGTTATATCTGTTTCTCTAGTAAACACTGGCTGATACAAACAGATGCAAAAATCCTCAACCAAATATTTGAAAACAGAATACAACAAATCATTAACAAAATAATGTATCATGACTAAGGTGTTTTCATTCCAGGTAGGCAAGAATGATTGAACATATGTAAATCAATAAAAGTAATACATCACATAAAAAGAAGCAAAGATAAAAATCACGTGATCAGAAAAAAGTCTGACAAAATTTAAAATACATTCATGATTTTTAAAATCCTGACAAAAATAGATACAGAATAGCTTTATTTAAAATTGATAAAAACCATATATAATGTAAGATAACTAAAATGACTATACCGCTAAATGTATTAGTTACTGAGAAAAATCGGTTAATACTCATATGATTAGATCCATTTTACATGTCTATATCTGTTAATGTAAAGAACCGTGTTGAAGGTAACAATATGCAATATTGCAATCATTGTCAAGTTCCTATCATCTTGTTTTGTAAACCTATAATGTTACTGTTGTGGATTTGCTGTTGTCATTTGTTTGTCTCTTTTGCTTTTTGTCTTTCTTATATGTGTCTTTTTTCTCTTAAAAAACAAATATGTAGCAAACAAATGGCCAACATCACTAAATGGGGAAATATTAAAAACTTTTTCTTTTGAAATCAGAAACAGGACAAGGGTGTCCACTGTCACCACTCCTGTTCAGTGCAGGAAGGTTAGCCAGAGCAGTTGGGTAAGAGAACTATCTCCATTCACAGATGACATGGTCCTTCGCATAGAAGACTCCATAAGGCGAAGTAAATTCAGGTCTTCTAAATACCACCCACAGCACTGGTAGAGTGACCTTAAAGTTTTAATTTCTTAGAAGACACCATGACCTTTCTCCCTTTTCAACTATTTTGCATCTTCCTGAAACTTTGTGGATAAAATTTTTCTGGTGTCCCTATCAGAAATATCCAGACTTTGAGGGGTCCTGCCTTTATTCAGGGTGCTCAGTTCTAGTTTCTTATTAAGGCTCAAAACTATATCCTATTTGTTACCCAAGTCCCCATAAAAATATTTAAACCCTGTTAGACCTCATTAGGTGATGGTGGGCTAGGTAATTTGGACCCAATATACTACTGAAGATGACTAAACATCCGCTAGTACAGCCACTTTCTTGAAAGTGCTTACTTAAAAAAAAAAAAAGATATTAGCTAGGCATGGTGGTGTACACCTTTAATCGCAGCACTTGGGAGGCTGAGACAGGAGGATCATTGTGAGTTCGAGACCAGCCTTGGTTACAAAGTGAGTTCAAGGCCAGCCTGAACTGCATAGTGAGACCCTGTCTCAAAAAAATAGGGCCAGTGATTTAGTTCAGAGGTGTAAGTGCCTGCCTGGCAGGTGCGAGGCTGTGAGTTCGATCTCTGGTACCAAAAAATAAACAAAAAATATTGAGAAATTACAGAAGCAAAATTCACAATAAAGGATAAGAACAAAGATTTCCCTTTGAGCCAGGGACATTTGCTATTTCCGAAAATATAGACAGGAGGACAAAAAGATATGTATCCTAAATACCATATCATGGGAGCACTTGTTGCCATAGCTGCTGAGTGTGGTCAGCAAACAGCCTCTGGTTATTATGCTTGTCAGGGATTATTTCAGCTACAAGAAGCCATCTGGCTGTGATTGTATTACACAGTGGTACCTCAGTTCCTGAACTTTATTCTTTTCGCAATTCTAGTCTCAAACCAAATTGAATGAGAACCAAATCAAATTTCCCTATAAGGTCAATATTGAACCTAACCACTGAATTTGATTCCATTCTCATCCAATTCAGTTTGCAACCAGAATCATGAAAAGAATTAAGTTTGTGGATCACAGTACCACTACTCTTCCTAGCATAAACTAAATCCAGCAACTGATCGAGATGGAGGTATAAAAGCTTGATAACTTTGTCCCTACTTAACATAACACTGATAAGCCATGTCCATTCAGCTGTATCATAACTTGACTTTCCCATCTGCCCAATCTCGTTCCTTCCCCTTCCTTTCACAATCACTGATTTCAGTGGTACTCCCCCCAGTACACTGAGCTCCATCTAGCTTGCAGAATTAGGAAAGGCATTGGTATCATGGATTGGGTTTTCTGTAAAGTGAAGCTTTTGATAGTGTTGAAGAGTCAGTGTGGAAAAGTTAAGAGTCCAGGATTTAAC
Organism: Dasyprocta punctata; assembly: GCA_004363535.1. NCBI lineage: Eukaryota > Metazoa > Chordata > Mammalia > Rodentia > Dasyproctidae > Dasyprocta > Dasyprocta punctata. Next base: position 29,698 of record RJWM01018682.1, read on the forward strand.
CAAGGATCAACTATGACACAGAAAACCTTATATCCTAAAATTTGAGAGGAGTAATTTGAGATAGCTGGTACCTGCAAGCTCTTGACAACAGCAACTCAGTCTATCCTGAAGAATACCTACAAGTCAAAAGTAAAAAGAATAAAAAAGTAGTAGGAAAAATGGGCAAAAAGATAGGATTCAACTGAGCAGTCTTCAGGAAAGCACAAATTAAAAGTGTAATGAGTAATGTAAAAGTGTAATATATGTTTGATCATACACCAATGTGACTGAAATTTAAGACTAACAATACCAGAGTTAACAAGAAAGTGAATCAGTAAGAACACACATTTAGAAGTGGAATATAATTGGTAAAAACACAGCACTTTTGTTTGTTTTGTTTTTGTTTTATTGTTTTGGTACCAGGGATCAAACTCACAACCTCAGTCTTGCCAGGCAAGTGCTGTGCTGCTGAGCTATATCCCCAGCCCCGGTACAAACAACCTTAGGAAATAATGTGGTATAATCCACTAAATTTAAGATATATATGCCCCATGACCTAGCAATTTCATTGTTGTATATGTCCTTTTTTTAAAACAAAGCAAAAGATAGAAATGATACAGAATTTCAAAAAAAAAGTAGGAAATTAACACTGGTTAATATATTCCATATTGTTACCTTCAAAATAGTTGTTCAGTTACAAGATTTAGGCATGAAAAAATGATCAAACAAAGTTCTTATCTATATGAAGAAATTTATAAGGATGAAATTTATAAGGATGTCCACAGCAGCTTATGCACTGCTGTTCATAGTATTATTATTGCTTATGGTAACAAGAAACTAAAAAATCGAAATATATATTGTATAAAATATGTAATTTGCACCCCTTAAATAAACAAACCAATTTTCCAATGAAATAAAAACAATAGGAAGAAATAAAATGGAGATAACATTCAAATACAACATTATGGATAAGCTAACACAACGTTAAATAAAAGAAACCAGACACCAAATGATATATTTCATATGATTTAATGCACATGAAATTTCAAGCCCAGAAAATCTATAATGTCTAGAAATACACATTTTATGTAGTCAAGTGTAAAAGAAATATAAGGACACGGCCGAGGATGTAGCCCAGTGGCACAGTGTCTGCCTGGGAAGTGCAAGATCATGAGTTCGATCTATGGTACCAAATACAAAAACAAACAAACAAAAAAGACAAGGACACAATCACCATGCTAGTCAGTATGGTAAACCATAAGTATCTTACAACAATACTATTAGAACTAATCAACCGAATTTCAGGGTACAAAATTAGTTGTTCTTTTTTATACACTCACATGAAAAAATATAAAGAAAATTAAGAAAATAATTTCATTACATCAAAAAGAATAAAATACATAGAAATAAATGTCCTGTACACTAAAATACAAAATGTTACTCAAAGTTATTAAGGAAAACAAATAAACAGAAAGGAATTCCATGTTCATGAATTGGAACAGGTAATGCTTTTAAGATAGCAATATTACTCAAATTTAATCTATAGCTTAAGTATCAGTTGGATGCAGGGGCACACACCTGTAATGCCAGCACTCAGGAGCCTGAGACAAGAGGATTGCTACATGTTTAAGGCCAGCCTGGGCTACAAAGTGAGTTCAAAGCCAGTTTGAAATGCAAAGCAAAACTCTGCCTCAAAAAGACAATACATACATACATATCAAAATTCTAAGGATATTTTTGTAAATATAGAAAAATGTATTCAAAAATTCACATGAACTCTCAAGGGAAACTGAATAGTCAAAATAATCTTAAAAATAAAAAATCAGATGTCTTACACTTCTTGATTTCAAACTTATTACAAAGATACTGTAATCAGTGTAGAAGTGGCATAAATAGAATATTACAGAAGCCGGGTGTGGTGGCGCACGCCTTTAACCCCAGCACTCAGGAGGCTGAGGTAGGCGAAGCGTTGTGTTTGAGGCCGGCCTGGGCTACAACGCAAGCACAAGGCTGGCTTGAGCTACATAGTATGACCCTGCCTCAAAAATCCTAGGGCTGGGAGTTTGGCTCAGTGGCTTAAGTGCTTGTCTGGTAGACATGAGGTTGTGAGTTCAATCCCTGGTGCCACCAAAAAAAAAAAAAAAAAAAAAGAATATTACAGAATAGACAGCACAGGATACATACTTGTAAATATGTTCAAACAATTTTTGATAATATGCCAAGATCATTCAATGGGGGCATTCTTTTCAACAAATAGTGCTGGCAAAGCTGACTATCAACAGGCCAAAGAATAAAGTTGGACCTGTACCTTAGCCATAAAGAAACATTACCCCAAAGTAAATCAAATACCTAAACATAAGAGCTAAAACTACAGAATCCTTAGACTACATAGAGGAAAAGCTACATTAAAATGAATTTGGCAGTACTTTCTTGGCCACAACACCAAAAGCAGAGATTTAAACATTTTGTGTATCAAGGAACAAAAGTACCTAAGCAAAAAGACAAATTATGGAATGGAAGAAAATATTTCAGATCATATATCTGATAAGAGATTAGTATTGAGGATGTGGATAGAATTTTGATGAACTCAACAACTAATTAACTAATTAAAAATGGGAAAATATTTGAATAGGTATTTCTTCAAAGACATTATAAAAATGATCAAGAAACACATGAAAAGATGCTCAACCTCAAAATACCACCAACCATCCATTAGGATGACTACTATTTTTAAAAAATTAGCAAGAATTGGTGAGGGTGTGGAGAAATTAGAACCTTTGTACACTGTTCTGGTGAATATAAAAATGGAACAATTGTTCTGGTAGACAGTATGAGGGCTTCCAAAACACTGAAAATAGAATTAACACATGACCAAGAAACTCTGCCTCTGGATATAGACACAAAAGAATTGAAAAGAGAATCTAAAAGAGATATTTGTATACCTATGTTTATGGAAACATTGTGACAGTAAACCAAAGAGCAAATAGATAAACAAAAGTATATACATATAATGAATATATTATTCAGCCTTCAAGAGATATAAGATTCTGGCACATTCTACAACATGGGTGAACCTTGAGGGCATCATGCTAAGTGAAATAACCAGTCCAAAAGAGACAAATATTTACAGTAGTCAAAATCATAGAGATGCACACTAGTAGAATGTCAGTTCCCAAGAGTTTGGGGGAAGGGGTGAATGGGTAATTGTTTAATGGTAGTGATTCACTTTTATGAGATGTAAAAATTGCTGGAGATTGCTTATACAACAATGTGAACATACTAACTGCACACTTAAAATAGAATGGTGAATTTTATGTTATATATATATTCTATCACAATTTGTTCTAAAATATCAATGCAATAGTTGCCTTTGGAGAGATGGAAAGTGGTTCAACTACGAAGAAGTATCTGCATTTATTGTCATGTTATTAGTCAGGCATGGTGGTGCACACCTGTAATCCTAGCACCCTGGAGACTGAAGGAGAAGGATCGTTGCAAGTTCGAGACCAGCCTGGGCTACGAAGTGAACTCAAGGCTAGCCTGAATTGCATGGTGAGACTGCTCAAAAAGACAAAAAAAAAATTATTGTCATGTTATGCCTTTACTATAATTTTATGGAGTTTGGGGAGGAAACGAGATAAAACATGAATTTAAAATATTGCAAAAATTATGTTTCTTTATTTCATTATTTTTAGGAGATAATACCAAAGTACTAATGTGTGAATGAGAGGCTGAAATGAGGAAAGTCTGACAACAGTAGAAACCTGTAGGTAATTGTTGAAACAGATGAATTTGAACACATGCATGTAAACTGGACTCCAGTTATAGCAGGAGGGGAACTCATTGTCTTAGTTACTTTTTGCTGGTTGCTGAGACAAAATACCTGACGTCCAAAATTAGGGAAGGAAAGGTTTATTCTTACAGTTTCTCAGGAGTTTCAGTCCTACTTAGTTGGTTCCAAGTCAGCATGGTGTGGAGGGGCTGCGGTTCGTGGCGGCTGCAAGCTGCAAGGTGCACTGGCGAGAGAAAGAGAGAGAGAGAGAGAGACAGAGACAGAGACAGAGAGACAGAGAGACAGAGAGAGAGAGAGAGAGAGAGAGACAGAGACAGAGAGACAGAGAGACAGAGAGAGAGAGAGGGTGGAAGGGCGGAAGTGCAAGAGGAAGCCCCGCCTCATTTACACTGTATGTCGGCTCCACCCCTGGGCGGGTGCAGCACTCGCATTGCCAATCCCTGTGCCAGACTCAGCCCCGTCAAAAGTATATTAGGACTTGGGGGTACATAGTATATCACCCAATACACTCATTTAGCACGGATTGGAATTAGGTAATCGGATAATATGCCCCTTAAGAGTATTAGCAAATTAGAGTGGTGGCGCACGCCTTTAACCCCAGCACTCGGGAGGCTGAGGTAGGAGGAGTGTTTTGAGTCAGGGGCCAGTTTGGGCTACAATGTGAGCAAGCCCTGCCTGAGCTACATAGTGCGACCCTGCCTCAAAAAACTAGAGCCGCGAGTTTACTTCAGTGGCTAAAGTGCCTGTCTGGCAGTTGCGTGGTTGTGAGTTTGACCCCAGGTGCCAAAAAGAGTATTAGCATGTTAGGTTGTTCTACAACTAGGACTTCTCAATCTCTCGCGCAGAAACTCCTCAGCTTTGTATATTAAATTAGCTGACAGCTACTGTCCCCACCAGTCATGAGAGGCTCAGAGAGATGAGCACAGCGGTTGCAGAGGCCCTTGGGGTCAGCCTTACAACTTGGGATGGAATGTGGGCACTGCTTCAGCAGCATCAACACAGTGTGAGAGTTACTTAGAGATCTTCAAGTTAAGCAAAATGATCATAGAGCAGCAGACGTCCACGCTCTTCCCGGAATCTCATGTAGCAGCAACAACCACGTGCATACAGGACAGATCATCCCTAGAAAAATTTGGGGTGGGGTCTCAATGTCTAGGAATTACATTCTGTTGGATCCTTCTAAGTACTCTGGCTACAAGGGCAGTTAAGCTGCTGGGGATAGTGGAGCTGGAGTGAAACCAGGACTCTTCAGTGACTTCTTAGCTGTCTTGGTCTCCCCATTGCTATAGCAAAGGTGTCTCTCTAAACGGAGAACGGGTCTACATTTTGCCAGTCAGAAACAAGTCACTCTCAACAGTTTGGCCTAAGTGCCTACAGTTAATACCGAAGAGATAAACAAATCCAAATTCTGCATTTTGAAATTTGGGATATGGGATAAAGCATGTCAAAAAAATTTTTTTTCAAATCCATTTTATTTCACAGAGAAAAAAATAAAACAAAATTTTGAAACACATCAATCAGGGGGCAACAATGATACATACATTGCACATTGTCATCCTGAAATCACCCAGAGCACAAGACATCTGCATTCAGTTGTGTGAACAATACCTGCATAAATCTTTCTCTTCAACGAACTCAGAGAAAGTAGTATAACAATCTTTTTATATGCATATACATAGGTTGTTTTTTTCAGCTTCTCACACTAGTAAAACAATATGATAAAACACCACGAATTGAATGATTATGTTTACATGTTAAGTTTGTTCTTGCTGCCAAATGAAAAACAAAATCATAATGATCATTGGGTTTGTATCAATCCAGACTTTGTGCTTACTTATTCATGAATGCTACAATGACTTTCCCAACTCATAAAAGGTTTGTAAGAGTACAAAAGGGAACGTACTAACACAGGTTTAAATATTTAGTAATTGAATGGCAAGTTTTCAAATTATGCTGGAAAATTAAAGTCATCTTTCTTGTTTAGTGCAACAAACCTGCATTAGAATTAGAAGTTAAAATCCCTATTTATCTCTTCAAATCTCCTTCCATTTTGTGAAGTTACAGAAAAATGTTTCAACATAAATCAACCTATGTGGGAATATCACTTTCTCCAATTTCTCCAGCCCAAACTGACCTATTCTTCTGTTCTTTAACCCTACTTATTGTACAAGCTAACATATGCCTGTTAGCTTCTTGAATATAATTCCAAGCTATAACCATCATTCTTCTTAGTGTTGTAACAACGCTTCTCCATGTTTGCTAAAAAGCCGTTGTGGTGGTTTTTAGTCCATGCATGTGGCTGGACAGTGTCAGTGAGATGACTTGTCAATGAAGCTGACAGATCTGTGAGTTAACAGACCAAGTGGAGCACACTGTCATCTCTAACGTGGGTGGTCCTCACTCAATCCATTTCAGGGATGAATAGAACTAAAAACTGAGTAAGAAATTTGTTGATTATAGGAGGGACTGAAGGCTTTTCTATGTTGACGACATATATAGTATTTTCCCTCAGAGCAGGGGTTTTTTCATGTGGGCTGAAAGCTTCCCCACATTGCTTACATACATTTCCACACAATATAAATTCACTTATGTCTACAAAGTGAACTGTTACAAGTTAATCATTACACACAAAGCTCATATACATAGAGTTTCTCTCCATTGTGTCTTCTTGTGTCTGCAAAATGAACTAACAATGGTGAAAGATTTCCCACGTTGCTTATATAGGTTGAGTTTCTATCCAGTGTGAATTCTTTCATGTATTTTATAATGACTCTGTTGCCTGAAAGCTTTCCCACATTGCTTACATACATTGGATTTCTCTCCAGTGTGAATTTTTTTCATGTGTTTTGCAATCACTGTCTCTTGAAAGTTTTTCCACAATGCTTACAACCATAGGATTTTTTTCCCCCATGTGAATACTTTTATGCCTTGTACAATGACTCTGGTGGCTAAAAGTTTTCTCATATTGCTTCCATATATAGGGTTTCCCTTCAGTGTGAATTTTTTCATGCACTTGAGTATTGCTTTTTTTACTGAAAATTTTCCAATATTGCCTGCATACATATGGTTTTTGTCCAGTGAATTCTTTCACGTATGAGACAATCACTGTATCTTCAGAAAACTTTTCCACACTGCTTACATACATAAAGGTTCTCTCCTGTGTGAATTCTTTCATGTATTTTATAATGATTCTCTTGCCTGAAAATTTTTCCATATTGTTTAAATACATAAGGTTTCTGTCTTGCATGAATTTTTTCATGTATTGTGCTATCACTGTGCCCCCTAAAATCTTTCTCACATTGCTTGCGTACATAAGGTTTCTCTCCCTCATGAATTATTTTGTGTATTTGACAATCACTGTCTTTGCAAAATTTGCCCACATTGCTTGCATACATAGTGTTTCTTTCCAGTGTGAATTTTTATCTGTAACTGACAATACTTGTGTGTACTAAAAGCTTTCCTACATTGCTTATGTACGTAGGTTTTTCTCTCCAGTGTGAGTTCATGTATTTGACAATATTTTTGTGTATTGAATGCTTCCCCACACTACCTACATATAGGGGTTTTTTCCTCCAGTGTGAATTTTTTCATGTGTTTTACCATTATTGTGCCTGCTGAATGTTTTCCCACATTGCTTACATCCATAGGGTTTCTTTCCAGTGTGAATACTTTTACAGGTTTTACAATGACGTGGTAGAAATTTTTCCCACCTTGCTTACATATATAGGATTTCTCTTCAGTGTAAATTCTTTCACATATTTGACAATTACTTTGTGTACTGAAAGCATTCCCACATACATAGGGTTTCTCCCCAGTGTGAATTCTTCCATGCATCTGACACTTTCTGTGTATATTAAATGCTCTCCCACACTGCATATTCAGGGTTCCTCTCCCGTGCGAATTCTTTCATGTGTTTTGCAAAGACCATGTCTACTGACAACCTTCAGTATTGCTTACATAAGTAATTTTTCTCTCCAGGTTCTGTATGTGAACGATTCTGAAAACACTGGAAATCACTCCTGGCCTTTCCATGTTCATTGCGTTTAGATGGCTTCTCTGCAAAATCCTGACACTCCTGTGATTGAAGCTATGATGGGTATAATTAGCAGTGAAAGACCAAGTAAGGTCTTTCCACAAGCAAGACTTTCAGCTGGTTTCAAAGCAGGTGGTTTCAGGCTCACATTAGGATCTAGAATCCAAAAAGACATTTCTCCATGTTGATGCCATAATTTATAGTGGTATCATTTCACTTCTTAGATTCCTCCTCCAATATTTGCACTCATCTTCAAATTTCTGGCCATTCAAGTTTCTTCCTACAGCAGCTGTGCTCCTAAATGTTTCCCACATCACATCTCTGTAGAGTTTCTTTTGGTCTGAATTCAGCAGAGCCCGCTCCTCCACGGTGAAGTTCACAGCCACCTCCTCAAGGTCACTGCCTCCACTGCACAGCTGTGGGGTCTCCCAAGGTCCTGTCCACGCAGCTCGCAGCTGCTAGGAGGCACGGTCGAGTCAGCTGGGCAAATTTCAGCAGTGTGCACAGGATGAGAACTTCAGTGCCACAGGAAGACTAAACCATTTCTAATGATGCAGTTCAGTGGGATTAAGCATATTTATACTGTGAAAACTTCTGGCACGATTCACCCCCAGAAACTGTATTTATCTTTGAAATGAAACCTTTATGCTTATTAAACAATAATTCCATATTGCCACTTTTCTGGAAGCCAGCATTACACTTTTGGTTATCTATGAATTTACCCATTTTAGGTGTCTCATATAAATGGAATTGTAGAATTTTTTTCTCTTTGTTATGGGCTTATTTCATTTAGCATAATGCCTTCAAGTTTCACGCATGTTGTAGCATATGTCAGAATTTCCTTGTTTTTAACTTGATTTTTATTTTTAATATTCATTGAGATAAAATTGACGCGCAAAAAGATACCTGTATTTATATTCACAATTTAATGACTCTGAAGATAAGTATTTACTCATATCATAACCACTATCATTACAATAAAAATATCCATCAGCTTCAAAATTTCCTCCTGATCTCTTTTATTATTACAATTTTTATTATGATGTGAAACATTTTAACATAACTCTTAGAAAAGTGTCAAGCATCCAATTCAACATTATTAACTATATGCTCCAGAATACACGTAGTAGATCTTCAGAATTTAATCATCGTGGGTATTTGAAACATCACAACTGCTGACCAACATCGGCTCACTTCCCCATCTTCTTACCACCTGGTATCCACTTTTCTGCTCTCAGTTTCTGTGAGTTTACCTATTTCATATTCTTCATACAGGTTAAGGATCCCTTTTCTGAGATGTTTGGGACCAGACATGTCTCAGAATGTTTTTCATAAACATAATGAGATACCTTGGGGATGGGACCCAAGACTAAATATGAAATCCACTTACATTTAATGTATACTTTACACGCATAGCCTGAAGGCAATCATGTGTCAGATTTTAGTCACTTTATGAAGTTGTTGGGGTTTTTTTGGTGTGTTTTTTTTTTTTTTTTTTTTTTTTTTGCAGCACCAGGGATCGAACTCACAATCTCATGCCTGCCAGACAGGTGCTTAAGCCACTGAGCCAAACGCCCAGCCCTAGTTTTTTGAGGCAGGGTCGCGCTATGTAGCTCAGGCCAGCTTTGCGCTCGCATTGTAGCCCAAGGAGGCCTTGTCGCTCCACCTACCTCAACCTCCCGAGTGCTGGGATTACAGACGTGTGCCACCACACCTGTCTTCACTTTGTGAATTTAACAAAGTTTGTGTGCTGCAGCTGAAAGGGGCCATGAGAGCTTTTCCTCTTGGGGGGGTATTAGTAAACTGTGCTGTGCGTCTGGATTTCAACAGATGAGGTCAGGCATGAGACTGTCACCGGCATTGTCATGTCAGCTCTCAAGAAGTTTTGGATCTGGAGACATCTCAGATTTCAGGTTTTCAGAGTAGGATGACTCAACCGGTGTAACTCCAATTATATTGTATTTATCCTCTGTCTGGCTTATTTTTCTTAGCGCAAATTCTTCCAGGTTCACCCATATTTTAACAAGTAGCAAAACGTCTTTCTTTTCTAAGGCTTACTTATATTCCTCTGTATCTATCTACCACATTGTCTTTATTCATCAGTCAGTTGACATTTAGTTGCTTCCATGTCTCAGTTATCATGAATAACAGTGTGACTAACATAGGAAAGCAGGGGTCTTGACTTCAGTTCCTTTGGATATACTCAGAAGTCAGACGGCTGGATCATATGGTGGTTGTTTTAAAATTTTTGGAGAAACTCCAAAACTGTTTTCCATAGTAGGAAAAATGAAATGACTATAAGAATTCACATTCCTGCCAACAGCAGACAAAGAATCCAGTAACTCTATACCCTTGACAATAATTATGAGCTTTTTTAAAAAAAATACCCATTCTAAAGGGTGTGAGGTGATATGTCATTGTGACTTTACTTGCATTTCCCTGATGATTAGTGATATTGATCACATTTTTACTTACCTGTTGTTTATTCTTGTCTTCTTTGACAAAATGTCTTTTCAATTTCTTTATGTATTTTTCAATCAAATTATTCATTTTCTGCTATTGATTTGTCAGAATACTGTATGTATCTTATTTTATGTATTTTTTTTATTTAAGAGAAAATAGATACAGAAGCTAGAAATAAAAGTCAAAAAAGACAGACAAACAACAACAACAGATCTGATACGATAACATTGTAGGTTTACACACTGAGGTGGTTGAAGTTTAGCAGTAGTTACAATATTGCATATCATTACCTTCCTAAGGGTTGGGGATATTGACAGATATAGACATGTAAGATTCATCAATTCAGGTATATTAACTTTTCTTTTTCAATAGCTATTGTATTTAGCAATATGGTTTTTTTTAACTGTCTTATTTATGAATATTTATAAATTTATGTCTTTTTCCTTTTCTCTTCCTTCCTTCTTTTCCCCTTAGAATACCTCTTGTTATCATTGAAATAACTACCCATAACATCAGATCTAATATAACCAAGCGAAATAGTTCAGAGTGAAACCAATAAAGCATAAAAGTATGATCATACATAAAAGAAA